>VZQC01012849.1:685988-764486 GCA_009823505.1 Rhizomys pruinosus | reverse complement strand
AGAGAGAGAGAGAGAGAGAGAGAGAGAGAGAGATCTGGGTAAAGAAAGTAAAATAGGCTAGAATGCAAGCAGCAGGGAGCCCCAGTGCATGGAGGCAGGGAGCTGGCCACTCCAGTCCAGAACTTTGCATCTGCAGAGAAGAACAGTTGTCCTCTCCCTGAAAGGGGAAGCCACCCCTGTTGAGGTTTTGGGATCTTAGCTCTCCAACTCTGCACCTCTTTCCTTGGTAAGCCTTATTTCAAGGTATGAACACTCTTAGGAAAATTACACATTAACCTGTTGCCAGCCATTAACCCAAATCAAATGACTTAAAAAAAAAAAGCATAATGGGGCTGGAGAGATGACTCGGTATGTAAAGCTTGGTTTAGAACCCATATAAAGAAGTGACATTGGAGGGTGTTGTGGACCGTCTGGAATCCCAAGGCCTACAAGGCAGACTCAAGGGATCCCAGGGCAATTTGGCTATCAACCTAAGATCAGAACCAGCAAGCTCTGGGTTCAGCAAACAACTCTACCTCAGTCTATAAGGTGGAGAGTGACAGAGGAAAAGACACACGTGCAAACGCGTATGCACACAGGAACCCATATCACTAATAAAAAAGTGTCCCCTAAAGGCTGACAAGCTAAGGGTGTGGTAGTTAGCCTGAGTCACTAATGGGCCATGACAGAACATTTAGGGGTGGGTCCTGGGGGAAGCAAATTAGGAAACTGGAGGTTTGTCCTGGAGAGAATGCCAGACCCTAGCTCTCTCCTTTCCCCACCTCTCTCCCTCTCTCTGTCTTTCTCTATCCCCCTCATTTTCTCCTTCTAGCACACCATCTTACTATGATGCACTGTTACCATGGGCCTACAGTGATCGGATCAGGTGACCATAAACGAAACCTCTGAAACCAGATCCAAAATAACTCTTCCCTCTTTATAAGTTGATTACCTCGGGTATAGTGTTACAGTGACAGCAAGCTGGCACAAAAAGATCAGGGGCTGGAGAGATGGCCTAGCGGTTAAGAGCACCGACTGCTCTTGCAGAGGACCCGGGTTCGATCCCCAGCACCCACATGGTGGCCGAGAACTGTCTGAAGCTCCAATTCCAGGAGAACTCCAGTTCCAGGGGAATCCAAGACCCTCTTCTGACCTCCGCAGCATTGCACGACACGGATGCACAAACTTGCATGCAGACAGTACATTCATACACATACAGAAATAAAATTAATAAAAAAATTTAAAAAAAGATCAGCTCCTTTACACTAAATTGATAAACAGAGCAAAGAGCTTGGAGATGACCTTTGTGCATTGGCTCTCTGGGTTGGCCTGCCACATCAATCAGGGGTTGAAAATATTTGGGAAATCACCACATCTGCATTAAACATGTAAGATTTGTATTTTCTTGTTATTGCTCCCTCAGAATAGACTATAATCATGATTTACATGGCATTACAAGTAACTTAGAGGTGATTTAATCTAACCTGACTTATAGACTCAATCAGCCTGGCAGTGATTGGTGATTATCCTGTTAATATGGTTCCCTTTCATATGGAAGGATTTGAGCATCTGAGGATTTCACTGTCTTCAGGGATCCTGGGGGCCATCCCTCACAGACACAGGCGTGCAGGGATGAGGAGACAATGGCCATGCCCTGTTCCTTCTGTGTGGACAGCTAGGCCAGCTAATCCTGCCCCTAGGTATTAAGAAACGTCCTCTAGGAAGAAAGGAGTATGTGACTCCGGGCCAGCCCACAGTTCCTGGCCCATTTTCAACCTCTCTTCTCTCACCTGCCATTCAATGCAAACCTTCAACCATGACTCCCAAGGCCCAAGAAAATGATGGGCTGTGGGATGGGGGCTGGAGCGATGACTCCTGAGGGCCCTTCGCTGACAAACATTGGATTGCAGGACAAGTGGGAAACACACTTTTATCGTGCTACGCCCTTGTGCTAGTTGTTGAAGAAACTAACGTCACATAATCCTAACTATAAAACAAACTATTGGGCTGGAGAGATGGCCTAGCAGTTAAGAGCACCAACTGCTCTTGCAGAGTTCGATCCCCAGCACCCACATGGCAGCTGAGAACTGTCTTTAACTCCAGTTCCAGGGGAATCCGACGCCCTTTTCTGACCTCCGCAGCATTGCACGACGCGGGTGCACAAACCTATATGCAGACAGTACATTCATACACATACAAGAATAAATTAAAAAAATTAAAAAAACCCACAAACTATTTTTATAGTTATATCCATCAGAACTGTTGAAATCTAAGCCGTAGAATCTCATAGTCACCTTGTGTGATAGTTTTCGTTTATTTCTGTTGCTGTGATAATACACGTTGACAAAAAGCACATAATGGAGGAAACAGTTTATTTGGCCTACAATTCCAGGTTCTAGTTGATTGTAGAAGAGAAGTCACAGAGGCAGGTGCTGGAGAGAGCTAGTGTCACCTCATTCACGGTCAAGAGCATCTATGCCTCCTGCCTGCATAGTACTAAATAAGCTGGCTTTCTCTACTTTGAGGCACAGTTCTGGGCTCAGCCTAGGGAATGGTGCCTCTCACAGTGGGCTGGGTCTTCTTACATCAATTAACAATCAAGACAGTCCTCCACAGACATGCCCTCAGGCCAACCTGACCTAGACAGTTCCTCAGTTGAGGCCCTGTTCTCTGGTGACACAAAGTTGTGGCTAGTTGACAGTTCAAAACTGCTCACCACAGATAGGTTCTTTCACCATCTTGGGGTACGGTATATTGGTTACCTCTCTCATCACTGTGACTGAACATCTGACAAGAAGCAGCTTAATGGAGGAGCAGTTTCTTTGGGTTAGTGATTTGAGGAGACACCCTCGGTCATGGTGGGGAGGTATGGTGGCAGGCGGCTCCATGGTGACAGGAATCTGGGGCTGCTGACCTCTCAGGTCTCAGGAAAACAGGAGGCAGAGCTTACTTGGAAACTTCAAGTCCCCTACTTCCTTCAGTTAGGCTTCACCTGTTAAAGGTTCTACAAACTCTTGAAACAGAACTACCAGTTGGGGACCAAGTTTACAAACCATGACAGGGGGAAACTGAGGCTGGAGGTTTCAGGAACTGGCTCACAACCAGATAATCAGGAAGTGCTGGTAAGTCCAGGCAAAATCAAAGGGGATGGGGAACACTGAGTAATGAAAGGGGGATACAGATGCAGAGATGATAAGCTTCCTTGTCACTGAGGAAGGACGACTGAGGAGCAGGGACAAAGTGTCAAGTGGCAGTAGAAGGGTCTGAGCTGGAGATGTGACTCACTCCCCTAGTGGTGTGCATCCTGCCAAGACATCTGACCTCCTCCAGGCTCCATCATCATCTGAACCAGGAGGATGAGGCCACAGAGCCCCATGGAGTGTTTAAGGATCAAAGGGAATAAGTGTTAATCATTCAGCTCAGGCAGGTGAATACACACTGACTCCTCCCTGTATGTTTAGGAAGCATTTACAAGACAATGTGGGGACTGGCAAAGTGCAAGAATGAGGACCCACGTTTAATGGCCAGAACTCATGTAGAATAGCCAGGAGTAATGGTACAGATACACTGGGGAGGTGGAGACAGGAGGATCTGCTCTGGGGTCACCGGGGTGGGGGTGGGGTGGGAGACGGGCTTGCTGGCCTGTAGCATAGCCTGATCCTTGAGCTCCAGGCCAATGAGGGACTCTGTCTCCAAAAAATAACAAAGGATAGAAAGGGTGGCTCCTGAGGACCAGTATCTGAGAGTGACTTAGGGTCTGTACACACACACACACACACACACACACACACACACACACACACCCCTGAACCTCCTGAAAAACTTAGAAAAATGTTGAATTTGTACACACCAACTGTACATATTTATGAAGTGCAGGGCATGCTATCTCAATATACCTACACAGTGTGCATGGATCATTTCCATCACCCAAAATAACTGTTATCTGTGTTGCAAGCATTCAAAAGCTTCTCTGTGTAGCCATCTTGAAACTAATGGCCAATTGCTGTCAGCCACAGTCACCCCTCTGTGCTCCACACAGTCCCTCTGTGATCCAACTGCACTCCTGTGCCCACAGCCATCTCTAGAAGTCACTTCACTAAAATAGGAATGTTAGGGTCTAGCAAGACAACACTGTCATCTGTACTCATGGGTCCCAGTCTGTACACAAAGAGGCTCTCACTGAGATGAATCAGAGACCCAGCTCGTAGCTCCCAGGGTCTCCAGCAATGCTGCCTTCTGCATCTCCTCCTCTTCCTGTTCCTCACATGTGAGTAATAGGCTGCCACATGTTCCCTCAGCCATGGAGCCAACCGCCACCAGGCTGTCCCAGCCATGCTGGATTGCATCTCCCTCAGTCATTTAGCATTCGCAGCTTTGACCAACATGGCTCCACTCACCAGACACTTTTCTCTTTGCTCCTCATCTAGGACATTTTCTCATAATTCCACACACCTGACCTACGGAGAACACATTGACATCAGGCTCTATACTATGTACCATATTCAGGAGACACAGTGGTGAGCCAGGGGCTCATATACTTGGTATCAGAGGCCCTGTACTCTCACAGGGATGTGTAAGAACCTTAGTTAGAAATGCATAAACAAATGAGACAGTGGCACTTGTTGGTGTAGTAATGAAGGAAAGGAACAGAGCGTGGAAGACATAAACAGGATCGGTGGAGAGTTCATGGAAAGACAGCCTTGGAAGCTGTGAATGTGAAGCCTGGTTGGCAGTGGAGACCCCAAGAAGACATTCGAGATGCCAGACCTGTGAGATATTTGCCAAGGAGAGCTGCATACAGGGAGTGGTACCGGCCTAAGAAAGAGATGTATGTTGCAAGCAAAGCTGGAAGAGCTGAGCCATCTAAGCCCTTTGGAAGTCAAGTCCCAGAGGAGCTTACAGTTTAGGAGATTGGCCTGAGTCTCAGAAGAGAGTTTAGACTGTAGACTTTTGAATGGCATTGAAACTGTTGCTCCCTCTGCTTCCTGTGCTCTTTGCGAGATGTGACCCTCGGTTTGCTGCTCCGGTCTCCAGCCGCCACGCCTCCCACCACAATGGACTCTAATTCCCTGGAACCGTCAATCGTAAGCTCAAATAAACTCTTCCTTTTATAAGTTCCTTGGTCATGGTGTTTTATCACAGCAACAGAAAAGTGACTAATTCATACAGCATGATGCTTTGGTGTATGATTTTACAGTAGGATCAATATAGATGTGATATTGCAAGCAGTTTAAAAGCCTCAAAGAAAGAACTGTGTAATTTTGTTCAGAACTGTGGAATTTTTAGCCACAAAGAAATTATACATGTTTAATGACCTAGACATGCTCAGCAGTTTTAAGTTTTAAACAATGTATACATGTATGAAACATCATGTGACCCTATAAATATGTACAACTTTATATTTGTATATGTCAGCCAAAATAAATTAAAAAAAAAAAAACCTTAATTCATTTTAAGGGGGAAAACTCTGACCTAAAATCTGTTAGTGTTACATGAACAAGATGCAACCACTAATTAAAAACACCCCCCCCCCGCATAGAACTGTATTTCAGTAAGAATTCCATACAAATAGATAAATATCTTAACACAAGAAAGCAAGGAAGAAATATTTTACATTTGGGTATCAGTCAAGTTACCCTCTCGCCAGATACTTATTGTTTATTACAAATGTTGAAGTATGGGGCTGGAGAGATGGCTCAGCAGTTAAGAGCATTGACTGCTTTTGCAGAGGACCTGGGTTCGATTCCCAGCACCCACATGGCAGCTAAGAACCAACTTTAACTCCAGTTCCAGGGGAATCCGACGCCCTCTTCTGACCTCCAAGGCATTGCACGACAGGGGTGCACCAACGTACATGCAGAGTGTACACTCATATATGTAAAAAATAATAGTAATTAAAAAAAACTTATGAAAACAAATGTTGAAATCAGTTCTGTATATGCCAGCAATCACAGATCTAACAATCACTAACAAGCAGTCACTAGAAGCATATCTGTTTCCAAAGATTCCTTTGTGATGTGATATCACTTTGGTTCAGGAGAGCTGATACAATGTGTTTGGTTCACTCAGAGCTGACATAATGAACTTACTGCCTGCTTTTCAATGTTTCAACTCACCATTCCATCGCTTCATCAAGGCCAGTGCCTTTGGTTGCTGATGTTTTAAGTATCTGCCATTTTCTGTCCTTCAAGGCTGGTAACCCAAGTGCATCTGCCATTTCTGAGGGTGACATGGCCTGTTCCAAGTCCTGTTTATTTGCAAACACTACTAAAGTGGCTTTTCTCAGTTCTTCTTCCTCTAGCATGGCAACTAATTCTGATTTAGAAATGCTAATCCAGTCAGTCTCAGTCACGACTGTCAACTACATAGATGACCACATTGGTGTTTGAATAGTAACATCTCCAGTATGGCCTGATACTTGTCTGTCCTCCTAAATTCCATACTTGGAATTTAAGGTTTTTGTATGTCACTGTCTCTACATTAAATCCAATAGTAGGAATAGTAGTAACCACTTCTCCTACCTGTAATCTGTACAAAATTGTGGTTTTTCCAGTACCATCTAATCCCAAAATTAAAATTCTCATTTCCCTGGTTCCAAAGAGACTGGAAAAAATACTTGAGAAAAAGCCGCCCATGGTGAACAGCCACAGTGCCCTCACCGGTCCTCACAAATAGGCCAGGACTTGGCAGTGACTCCTACTCCAGGCTGGGTGCCACCACCTCAACTCACGGGGGCACCTGGCTCCAAGGCGGTCTCCACTTAGCTTGGTCAGCCAGCAACTTCCACGATGTACACCTGGCGGGGGCCGGAGTCTTATATGGGCCTCTTTCTGTATGTTTTTTTCCTACTTCCTCTCCCCTATAAAGCAGTTCCCGCCCTATAGGCTCACAACCATCATGATGCTCGGCCTCACAACACACATCCAAGTGACTGTAACTGTGAGCCCAGATAAATCCTGTCTCCAAGCTGGGCGTGGTGGCGCACGCCTTTAATCCTAGCACTTGGGAGGCAGAGGCAGGTGGATCTTTGTGAGTTCAAGGCCAACCTGGTCTACAGAGTGAGTTCCAGGACAGCTGGGGCTACAGGGGACGCCTGTCTCGAAAAAAGACCAAAAAAAAAAAAAAAAAAAAAAAAAAAAAAAAAAATCCTGTCTCCAGCAGCTGTCTGATCACATAGATGAGACAAATAAGTAAAACAAACTGCACGCCTGTCCACCATGGCATCGGAAACACAGTCACAGCCATGTGGCTGACTCTTATATGACAGGAGCAGCTGTTACTTCTGTCATCCTGGCACAGAGACCTGCTGTGGCACTCACGGTGTCCCTCAGGGAAGCATCCCTTCCATTCTTTTGGGTCTGGGTGGATCTCATCCATCCCGGTCTCCCTGACTATGGAGGCTGCAGACTGATGGAGGGAACAAAGCTCTTGAACTCACCCTGGTACTAGCGGGGAAGGAGCATCCTCTTCCATTCAGGGTTGCAAAGTAGGAAAAGGGGAGCCTGAGCCCCTGGCACTGTCTCTGGGTCACCAGTGAATGCTGCCTGACCATGCCCTGGCTGTGGTTACCACAGTGCATTTCCTGGAATGGCAACATAAAGGCACCAAGAACTCTTAGGGGATGAGGTATTCAGGCTCTGCCCTGGACTTAAGAGTCAGGGATTTTTGATCATTCTTGAGGCAAGTTCAAGTTTGAGAACCATGGGGTGAAAGAAAAACACAGATAAGTGAGGAACTAGAAAAACACAGCTAAATAGCTTTCTGGTGACAGCACTCCAGTGCCAGGATCACGCAGGCCTGAGGCCTGATCCGAAGTCCCAGGCCTTTTAGGTCTGTGAGCCACTCTACTTCATTTCCTTTGTTACATAAGGCAGATTGATTCTCCTTTTCTTTTTGAGACAGGGTCTCATGTAGCCTAGGCTAGTCCACCTCAGGATGTAGCTGCCCTTGAGTCCCTGATCCTCCATTTCCCAAGTACTGGGATTATAGGCACACAGTACCGAACCAGCCAGTCTGGATTTTTATCACTTGCTATTGATGAACACTGACTAGAACATTCTGAGTCTGGGCTTTGACATACAGTGCTTCTGCTGCAGGTGTTTGGACAGGAACACTAACTACAGGGCTGTCAGGATTCTCTAATTCACTCACATTGACGGTGTTACTGTATTTCTGCAGCTGGCAGCTTATCTGCTGAAAGTGTTTCCAATATATCAATTCTCTAGACCATTCTGACAACAGAGACAGCAAACTTTTTGTATTAAAGACAAATGTTTGCTCACCTTCTGGAGGACAACAGGTCTCTATGCAAGAAGGTTCCATTGGTTTTAGAAAACTTGTAGATAGACCTGGCTGGGAGTTAAGAGGCAGGGTCCATGACAGTGAGTGAGGGAAATGGGGCTATGAAGAGCTGTGTCATGTGTACATTAACCCACACAAGGTCAAGTGTACAGGGTCACCCACAGAAAACGGGGTGGGAGGAGAAAGATTTTTAGAGAATGGAGGCAATGTGACAGACTCAATGGTGACAGTCTGAGAACAACAGTGACCTGAAAATAGGCCTGAGTGAAGGCGTGAAAAGATGAACAGTGCAGGCATCTCAGAATTACCAGTGACTGTACACAACAACAAGACCATCTGATTGGGTCTAAACCCACAGCGAGCTGAAATGCAGAGAGGAATATCATTTAAATCAGGAGGGGCAGAGTAGAGCTGTAAGGTCTTTTCACTGAGTGGGAAGCAGTAAGTGTGCTCATTTAAAGTAGATGCTAATAAGAATCAGTTTGTAATCTCTGATAATGACTAAAAGACTAATAAAAGACTGTATAACTAACAATCTAATAGGGAGGATAAGAGGAATAATACAAGGTAATTAGTTCAAAAAAGAGGGGACAAAGAGGGACATGAACTAGGTGGAACAGATAATAAGATTGTAGGTTTAAATTAAAACATATCAGGAATTACATAGAATGTAAATGGACTAAGAACTGGCAGTAAAACACAAATTGTTAGAGGATAAAAATATAACCCAATTGCATCCTGCTTACAAGAGACAAACCTTAATATATAGATTCAGGAAGTTAGAAAGTGGAAGGATGGAAACAAGGTGCACTCTATAGACACTGGCTAAAAGAAAGCTGAGTAGTACAGTGTGTCTGAAAAGGCAAAACACACAGTAAAGAAAGGTAAGGCAGGTGAGGAAAGGCTCAATTTGCAAGGAAGACAACAAAGGCTACTTTCTAATGTATGCAACTAAGCCACCATCCAAATACAAAGTAGTACATACGATCTGCAGACTCTGCAGGGGACTGGGGTGCAGGACCACTGCCCTCCCAGGGTGTGTTTGGCGCTTTGTGCACTTAATGATATGAACACTCTCCCTCCACTTGCTCAGCAGTTTGAAATATACTCACCCTATAACTCACACCCTTAACAAAGTCAAGAGCTTCAATCTTGGTGCCTTGGACTCAGCCAAGGCACCAAGATTCCCTTTCCTGGGAAGAGATGCAGACTCCTCTGGATCAACTGAGAGATAAATCTGCATGGAGCTATCTGTGCAAAGCCATCTCTGCTCGTCTTCATTGGCCAGTGGGTTTCTGAGAGAAACTAGCAGGGACACTGCAGTGACAAGGCTCACTTTCCATTTTCCCCCCAGTCACCAACTCATCGCATGTGGTTGGTAGAGGAGCCAAGTGTGGGGAACAGCCTATGATAACAATAATCTTTCACTGTAACTACCTTCAATACTGACAGCCTGTTTGAAGTGAGGACTCCAGGATTACAAAAAGTATCCTCTTCAAGAGGTAGCAGAAGTGCAGGTGACAGGGTTTCCAGCAGGGGCAACCAACGTGTTTTCCTATACACTTGTGAATTTCTATGTGGAGCCAGGAATGTGTCATTCCCCCTTCTACCCCCCAAGCCCACCCACCCTTGGCTCCTTCTCATTTCCTACTTTTTAAAAAAAAAAATTTATGTGTATGAGTGTATTGCCTGAATTTTGTGCAATGCTTGCAGAGATGAGAAGAAGGCATCCAATTCCCCTGGACCAGAGTTACAGATGGTTGTCAGCTGCCATGTGGGTGCTGGGAATCAAACCTGGGTCCTCTGCAAAAGTAGCCAGTGCTTTTAAATGCTGCACCATTTCTTCAGCCCCACTATTTTCCACTCTTGTTTTCCCTTCACCTTCTCTGAACTCATTATATCAGGTATGAACTTTTGAGAAGAATATAATAAATTAATTAAGCTGTATCAAAGCCAGAACTGAGTTGAAATGTATCTTTTAAACAGATGTTTATGAACCAGGGATATGGCTCAGTGGTACAGTACTTGCCTAACATGTGGAAGACCCAGAGTTNGTATGCAACTAAGCCACCATCCAAATACAAAGTAGTACATACGATCTGCAGACTCTGCAGGGGACTGGGGTGCAGGACCACTGCCCTCCCAGGGTGTGTTTGGCGCTTTGTGCACTTAATGATATGAACACTCTCCCTCCACTTGCTCAGCAGTTTGAAATATACTCACCCTATAACTCACACCCTTAACAAAGTCAAGAGCTTCAATCTTGGTGCCTTGGACTCAGCCAAGGCACCAAGATTCCCTTTCCTGGGAAGAGATGCAGACTCCTCTGGATCAACTGAGAGATAAATCTGCATGGAGCTATCTGTGCAAAGCCATCTCTGCTCATCTTCATTGGCCAGTGGGTTTCTGAGAGAAACTAGCAGGGACACTGCAGTGACAAGGCTCACTTTCCATTTTCCCCCCAGTCACCAACTCATCGCATGTGGTTGGTAGAGGAGCCAAGTGTGGGGAACAGCCTATGATAACAATAATCTTTCACTGTAACTACCTTCAATACTGACAGCCTGTTTGAAGTGAGGACTCCAGGATTACAAAAAGTATCCTCTTCAAGAGGTAGCAGAAGTGCAGGTGACAGGGTTTCCAGCAGGGGCAGCCAACGTGTTTTCCTATACACTTGTGAATTTCTATGTGGAGCCAGGAATGTGTCATTCCCCCTTCTACCCCCAAAGCCCACCCACCCTTGGCTCCTTCTCATTTCCTACTTTTTAAAAAAAAAAAAATTATGTGTATGAGTGTATTGCCTGAATTTTGTGCAATGCTTGCGGAGATGAGAAGAAGGCATCCAATTCCCCTGGACCGGAGTTACAGATGGTTGTCAGCTGCCATGTGGGTGCTGGGAATCAAACCTGGGTCCTCTGCAAAAGTAGCCAGTGCTTTTAAATGCTGCACCATTTCTTCAGCCCCACTATTTTCCACTCTTGTTTTCCCTTCACCTTCTCTGAACTCATTATATCAGGTATGAACTTTTGAGAAGAATATAATAAATTAATTAAGCTGTATCAAAGCCAGAACTGAGTTGAAATGTATCTTTTAAACAGATGTTTATGAACCAGGGATATGGCTCAGTGGTACAGTACTTGCCTAACATGTGGAAGACCCAGAGTTCAATCACCAGCACCACAAAACCAAGAGCCATGAATCCTACCTAAGAGCATATGCATTTGGAAAGGTGTCTTTGCAAATGGTTGAACTAAAATTAGGTCACTAGTGTGGGTCTCAGTCCAATACGACTGCTGACTACAGAACTAGTAAGTCTGAACACAGAAATACATGCATAGAGAAGTACTATGATTGTAAGCCCTTCTGCCACAAGCCAAAGAGCTGTGGAAGCTGGAAGGGTTCCCTGCACCTGTAAAAGATAGCCTGTCAACACCTTGCTCTTGCCCTTCAGTCCTGAGAACTATGGGTTGCTTTGTTCAGGAAGCCCTGGAAACTAATCCAGTGTGGAATGATTTTAGTTCACAAATGGTTTATATATATATATATATATTTTTTTTTTATTTTTATTTTTATTTTTTTTATTTTTATTTTTTTGGTCTTTTTGAGACAGGGTCTCCCTGTAGCTCTGGCTGTCCTGGAACTCACTCTGTAGACCAGGCTGGCCTCGGACTCACAGAGATCCGTGTGCCTCTGCCTCCCAAGTGCTAGGATTAAAGGCGTGCGCCACCACGCCCGGCATTTATTTATTTCTGTATGTGTATCAATGTACTATCTACATGCAAGTTTGTGCACCCGTGTCGTGCAATGCCGGGGAGGTCAGAAGAGTGCATTGGATTCCCCGGAACTGGAGTTCTCCTGGAATTGGAGTTTCAGATGGTTCTCGGCCGCCATGTGGGTGCTGGGGATCGAACCCGGGTCCTCTGCAAGAGCGGTTGGAGCTCTCAAGCGCTAGGCCATATCTCCAGCCCACAAATGGTTTATATTTTAAAAGTACTAACAGTAAGTATTAATAGCAATATTCATATATCAGGACTGAGGTATGGGTCAGGGCAAAGCATTTGCTTGGCATGCATGAGGTCTTGAGCTCTGTGATAGCTGTCAATTTGTCACAATCTAGAGTCACCTGGGAAGAGTGTCTTAATGATGGACTGTCTAGATCAGGTTGGCCTTGCGGACACAGCTGTGGGGGCCTGTCTTGATCACACTGATTGGCGTGGGAAGAGCAGCTGAGCATGGTGGCATGTACCCACAATCTCAGCATGCAGCCTCCACAGACTCCAAGGAGGGTTCTGAGGCTTGCTGGTCAGCCAACCAGCCAGCCTAGCAAGAGAGCACAAGTTCAGTGAGAGAGCCTGTTTCAAAAAAGTAAGGTGGTGAGAGACAGCGAAAGATACCTGGCATCAATCTCTGTCCTTCACACACATAGATGCATATCTCCACATCCATTAGCACATACACACATATGCACCACACACACATATATATATACACACACATACACATAACCCATATATATATACATACAACATATAACACATATACACATATAAACATGCACACATATATACCCCATACATTCATACCATATACAAACACATAGTCAAAACAAATATACATATAACCATACAGATATACTATACATACACACCACACACACACACACACACACACACTACACATATACCATACACACGCACCTACATGCACACATGTATATACATACCACAGGCATATGCATATATGCACAAGCATACACGCATTTATAGCACACATATACCTACCCCACATACACACATGTATAAATATACACACATGCATATACATACATAACCATACACACATGCACACACACAATTTTAAAACCCCCACAAGGCAAGTCATCTTCGATAGCAAATATGTGAAAAGAATAGATCAGTCTGGGAAACAGGTCCATGATGGATCCAGTGCTAGCAGGCTGCCTCTCTCCCCAGGAAGTGCCTGTCTGAAGATGGAGGGCCCAAAGCAACAAAGAGCTGGGAGGTGGGAGTCTAGAAGGACGGGGTGGGAGAGCTAGGGTTCAGCAGCAGCATGGAGGCCTGGCTTGCCATGTAGATGGAGCTGGTTCTGAGTCTGTACCACTAGCAGCAGACACTCAGGCAGTCAGGCCAGAGCTGAGGTCTGCGTACGGATGTGAGTCCCAGCAGGGCTGTTAGCACCAGGTGCTTCCAGTCAAGGTTACAGGGGTGTCCCCTATGAAGTGATCTAGAAAGCTTAACACTAGAGAGCACACAAGACAGCAGAAAGCTCTGAGGGCTCAGGCTCTGTCAGAAGGAAGGGGAAGTGTTTAGGTGAAGGGCTGCCTCAGCCCCAGCAGCAGCTGGGGGACATGGTGGTATTCCCATGTAGTGTCCCAGTAGGGCCCTCTGACTCCTGTTCAGGTCCAGCCACACAATTCTTATTCTGGGTTCCCTCAACACCAAAACAAAACAAAACAAAACAAAATACAAAATACGCCCCCCCCCCAAGTTTTTTCTTAATTTCAAGTGAAATCCAGAGTACAGGACCATTGTGCAGGATCATGAGAGTGGAGGCTCTGCAGCAATGGCTGGGGCTGCCTTCCCAGCCATCCTACTAAGCTGCCGGGACTTCCCTCTTTGGGGGATGTGCCTTGCTGGTTTTCTCTACCTGCAAGTAATAAAATGAAGATTCCCAAGCTATGTCAGCATTGCATATGCAAGCTTGCATGTGGCCATCCAAACAACTCAGGCAGTAACTACTGCAATTTCCAACACCACCATACCAAGGAGACTAAGGCACAGAGGCTCAGAGGAATCTGTCCAGGGCCATTCTGCCAGCAAAGCCAGCATCTGAGAACCTGGACTGCACTCTGGTCTGCCTGCACCCATGAAGCCCCTCACATGTGAATGAAGCTATTCTTTGCATGGTATATTCTGTCAGCCCAGTCCTAAACAGCACCATGCCTAAAACCCAAGTTAGAGTCATTACATTTTTTCTAGTGCTTGTTAATATGATTTTTCTTACAGTTCTGAAGAAGGAGCCTGCCCTGTTTCTCTTTTGTTGCAGTGCTAAAATACCCCTGACAAGCAATTAGGGAGCAGAGGGTTTCTGTGGATTACAGTCAGCGCTGCAGGGAAGTCAAGGCACGAGCAGTGGGTCACAGCCACAGTTAAGAGCAGAAAGGATGGGTGCACGCGTGTTCTTGTGCTCAGTTCAACTTCTCTATTTTTAAACAGTCCAAGACCCAGGGAACAATGTCTGGGGTGTTGGAGATCTGAGCTCAGGTCCTTATATCTGTACATTAAACATGTTACCCACAGAGCCATTACCCAGCCTCATACCTGCTATATGCAAAGTCTTGACCTACTGTTGGATTTGAGCAGAGTGTTTGCCCCAAGTTGACTTTTACCAGACCTGCCTGGGACCTACCAGCAGATTGAACTTGCCAACCTCTACGACACACAAGCAAATTCCTCCTCATAACCTCTTTCTCTGTGTAAAATAAATAGCCTTTTGTATAGTTTCTTGAAGACCTCAGATCAACACATTGGGAAGGTCAGCTTTCCAATAAAGGTGAGGAAGGCTTTTCATGATGGACAGAGTGGGAGCACCCAGCCCAGCCCAGGCCTCCCGCACCACTCGGCCCCAACTCTTACTGGAGAAACAGGCCCTCTCCTGGTCTGGAATCACAGCAGGAGGCTGTGGATTCAGGTTTGGCTCCAGTTTACTGGGAATGAAGACCTCAGCATTATCCTTCCGCTTAGCAGACAGAACCCTCTCCCTCTTTGTACCTGTGGGGAAGCAAAGGTTCCTGTGAGCCCTGAGCACAGGCAGAGCAGGGCAATCTGCTCAGACATTTGTTTACCATTTGTTCACTTATTCACTCAACAAATATTTACTGAACTCCTCTCTGCCAGGCACCTTGCTAGTCTGGGATTATGAGAACAATGCAGACAGAGTTGACAAATGAAACACTCTTGGAACAGACATGGGTTTTCAGCATTTAACAGGTCTAGACAGGACAAGTCCTTACATAAAGCATGTGGACCCACAGAGAGAAAGCAACTGATGACAAAATGCTGGGGGAGTTGGGGAGGTTGGCAAGCCAATGAGCTTTAATTGGTGGTGTGATATAAGTAATGATGCCAGCGAGGACATGTTGGAGAGGAGGGGTGTGGTAAAATACACTTGCGTCCTCAAGGGGCTCACTGTCGAGCTAGAGAAAAGGATGGCTGTATGGATGAGAAAAGTGGGTGCAGACAGAAGTCACAGAGTATGGGGCCCGGAGGATGAGCTGGCAAGGGTGTCTCAGGGGGTAGGGTCCATGTGGACCACTAGGGTGTTCCTAGGGGCACCAAGGTGAGGACATACAGGAACACCATGCATAAAAGATTGATGAAGGCTTCGGGTACCCTGGCCAGAGGGTCAGACTGCTGCCATGGTTTCCAGGAGGGCTGTCACTCAGCACTGGTGGCACTTGGGAGACTTCCAATCCCAGGTGGCAGAGTGCTTTAAAGTGTGCGTGCATGCGTGCGTGTGTAGAATAGTGCTGGAGCTCTAGTCCAGAACTCAAGATTTCAGGCATCCTCTGACCCTCACCCCCAAGCCTGTGTTTATTTATCTTAATGCATTTGGGGAAAAACATGTACTCAGACGTTGGCTATGAAAGTCACATATGTCAAGTTTAAGAAGGGGGCTCTAGAACAGGTGGGAAACAGATGAAGACCTCAAAGGCAGGAATGTTTGTAACTGGAGACTCCTGGCCCGGGAAGCAAGCAAACCAAGGAGGTGACTAAGTTTGAGGTCCTACCTCACATACTCCCTGCTCACTGGGCTCGCCCTTATGCCTGGAAGGTTGGGCCCAGGGTCCTCCTTGCCATTCCTGCCCTAGCTCTAGCACTTCCTCTCTGGGAATGCTTCCCAGACTACTCCAGCTCCCGTGGCTCTCCATCCCCACCAGCATCCTGCTATAACTGACGGAGATCACTGCAAGCAGATGTCCCCCATCACCTGTGTCCCCCTCCAATTGTGTCCTTTCTACTTTCTAGGGTTTTTCTGACAAACCTCCACCTGTGGATAATTGCTGTTTCTGCCTACCCAGCATCTTTTTTGTTCCCCCAGATTTGCTTTGGAAGCACCATCCATGTATAGAAATAGGCACAGAGAACCTTAGTCCTATAAACTGGCCCTGGCCCATCAGCCTTACAGTGATGAGATAGATGGCATGTAACCTGTGATGGGCTTCCTAATGCAGTTTTGAGAGCCAGACCTGGGACTCGGAGGAAAGAGAAACTCACTTTCTGGTGGGGCTACATGGCCAATGTCTCCTATGAAGGCAACTGTGCCTCTGAACACTGGAGAGCTGCCTGAAGACAGGACTGAAGCTAGGGAAGTGGGAGAGAAGAGGAAGGGAAGGGAGGGGAGAAGAGAGGAGAAAGAAAAAGAGGAAGGAAGGAGGGGCAGGTGGTGGGTCTGTCTTTTCAGTTACGTAAGCCATTTATTGGTCCCTTCCATTTTAGACAACTGGCATGTGGACGCTGCTAAACTTCCCACAGTGCACTGGAGACTGTTCCCATGGGGAGGCCCATGGTCTCTGAAGCCTTTGGGGAGCCTTCCTTTCTGTAGTCTGCAGGGCTTGGCTTTAGTCACTATGGCCTGTGAGGTGGTCTACTCAGAGCTGACTCCTAAGAGCTGCTGCAGGAAGTCCTACAGTTAAATGCATATACCCAAGGCTGAGAGAAGCTGGTGAGGCTGAGAGAAGCGTGAGAGAGCTCACTTTTGGAAGCTGCGTTAAACCCCATCACCACTAGGGTGTCTGCGGTCCAGGGAAGCTGGCCTTCTGGCTGCTGGTCCTCAGGGCCATCCTTCTGCATGGCACCCCCACTGGGAAGAAGGAGCTTGTCTCTGGGATGGGCTGGCAGCATGAGGTCCTTGAGCTCAGGCTCCGAGAGGACGTCTTCCTCGACTGAGTCGTACTCGTCACTGGAGCCATCCTTCTCCTGGAGGTCTCTGTCAAGTTCTAGGCTTTTTCTCAGCTCCTGCAGAGAGCCAAGAAGAGATACAAACAGGAAGATAGACTACTCTGTGAAGAGCTTATGTGAAAATAGAGCATGTGAACCAAAGAATGAGCCCCACTGAGCCAGCATCCAGTAAGAGCCTCTCAGCTGGGCTGCAGTTGCTTTGAAGACGAGAATATGAAAGTCAGGGGAAAATACACGAGAAAGAGAGCAGCCTTTAGGAACTAAGTATGATGTCTGTGACTCTGGATGCCAGGAAAACTGAGTCTGGGCTCATGTATACTTACACACACGCAGGCACGCATACATGAATGTGTCTACATGTGACACACACATACACATACACACACTCAGACACACGCACCTCAGATTCTCCAATTCTGTGGGATGTGACGGGACCTGGGAGTTCGTGTTTCTACGAAGGCAATCCAGATGTGCAGATCTGGAAGCACTCTGAATATGAAATCCCAAAGGCCATTAGACTCCAGGTGGAAATATATCCAGCAGTGCCCTGGGGCTGCCTGGCATAGCCCAGTGTGTGAGCAGTGCAGAGACATCAAGGTGTCAGCACTAACCCTGGCTCCCAGCAAGCCACATGCTTCTCATCTCCCTGGGATGGCAGGCCAGGCATGGAAGATCTAACTGCCAGATAAGTTTCCATGTTTCTTTTGTCTCCACAGACAGTAGGTTATATATTGTGATTTCTGTGTAGAATACCCAAACAAATATCACCCTTTAGTACATTTCTAAATGGATTTAATCTGGACTGAAAGAATATCAATGGACCTTCCTATCTAGTTAGTACACTTGGTCAGCCCAATATTTCTACCCCTAAAGCCCTCATACCATCCAACATAGTTATAAGAAAATGAAAAGCAATCAAGGAAAGTTTGATGAGTGGCCAATAAACCCAAAGCTGTGACAGGCTGATGCCAGCATCTTACTCCTTGGTACCTGTGAGCTAGCATGGGTTTAGGACAAAGTGAGGCAGCCTTTTATCATCAAAAAGGCTGAGAAGACGACACGAAGGGTAAACTACTTGCCGTGAAAGCATGAGGGCCAGGA
Source organism: Rhizomys pruinosus (assembly GCA_009823505.1). Classification (NCBI taxonomy): domain Eukaryota; kingdom Metazoa; phylum Chordata; class Mammalia; order Rodentia; family Spalacidae; genus Rhizomys; species Rhizomys pruinosus. The sequence goes on along the minus strand of VZQC01012849.1, from coordinate 746,127 downwards.
AATGAGGGACATGCAGCTGATGGGGAGGGGCCTGTGATACAGCAGAAGATTTGGAGCTGACTGTGTTCTAGGCAGTGCTGCAGGATGCACAACTTGTTATGTTGTTATCCTAAGGCATGGTCCAAGTTCCTCTTGCTGCTGTGCAAAATGCAAGGGGCAGGAGGCAGACCTGAAGGAGACCTGCCGGGGAGAGGAACCAGGAGATCACTAGGGAATTTTCTCCCAACCAGAGTACAGAGAAAGATAAAACTAGGTGATGCACTGTCAGAATGATATTCCTGGAGGGAAAACCAAAGGAATTCTTGTGGCTTGGGCCATCTTGGCAGAGGGAGGCTTACCTGGGAAAGACTGGGGAGGAAAATGGGGCCTAGTAGAGTGAATCCTATAAGCAGAGTAGCCATGTGGTCTGAGAATGCCCTTCTACCAGAAACGCTTTAGCTAGAAATGAAAGGCCCAAAGCAAAAAAGCTGTCAGAGGCCCTGCAGTCTACAGGCAGGAAGAGGCCTGAGAGAGACATGTCTGGCTGGGGTAGGCAGTTGGAGGTCAACAGATTATTTTCTCTCTAGAGAAATATGAGTTCCTGGGTGGTCGGCTATTGGATGGCAGCTTCAGTTTCAGCCAAATCTTTTGCTTGTTTGTTTTTGGTCTTTTTGAGACAAGGTCTCCCCATAGCTCCAGCTTTCCTAGAACTCACTCTATAGACCAGGCTGGCCTTGAACTCACAAAGATCCGCCTGCCTCTGCTTCCTGAGTGCTAGGATTAAAGGCATGTGGCACCACGCCCAGCTTCAGCCAAATCTTTTAAGCAGCATCCTGTGCAAACACGTGCTCTCTTCTTCCAGGGAAAGCAAGACTCTACAGATGGTCCCATAGATGAAGACAGAGCCTGGAACCAAATTACTTCAACCCTTGACACCAATGGAGTTTGCCCAATTGGGCTTTGACAGTGGGGATTCTTTTCCTCCTCTCGCCCCTCCTGTCCTTCTCCCTTAGAAATGGGAATATCCATCTCTGTCACTCACAGGCCCACCACTGTACTGGGGTAGCTCTCTTGTTTTCTCATCTCACAGGTCCACACCTGGAGAGTTCTTCCCACCTCCTCATCCCTCCATCTCCCCCCATACCAGCATCGGGAAAGTCTGGAGCAGAGTGGACCTGACAAACACTTGCTGAAAAAGTCAATTATGGGAAGTCTGGGTGGCGATGAGCAGGGACAAGGCACACTTACTCCTTAGAGGAGGTGACATCAGTGACAGGATGCTTAGCAAGTTACTTACTCCTCTGAGCCACACTTGACCTTTATCAAATGGCTTACCTTGCCCCTATCACACTGCACTGTGTGATAAAGCAAGGTCTGAACTGGGGATGACTTTTGGTAATGACTAGAGACATTTTAATCACAGCATGGGGAGGGAGTGCTACTGATCTAGTAAGCGGAAGCTGGAAGCTGCTAGACTTTCTAGAAGGCACCAGACAACCTTGACAACACAGTATGATCCAATCACAGTGTCAACCATGCTGAAGCCGAGAAGCCCTGTGTTAGAATGAGCATGCACTCACCAGGGTATTCAAAGGATAACATGGGGTCTTCTAATTGAGCATGCTGAGATGGTCCTTGCAGCCCTGTGGAAGCCACACAGGTCCCAGTTCATGTCATCAAAGTCTGGCTGGGGTAGGCAGTTGGAGGTCAACAGATTATTTTCTCTCTAGAGAAATATGAGTTCCCGGGTGGTCGGCTATTGGATGGCAGCTTCGGTTTCAGCCAAATCTTTTAAGCAGCATCATGCTGTGCTACACGTCAGGTCCTTCACTCATTTGATCTTCACAATAACCCCCCAAAGAAGAATGAAGCCCCATGTAAAACAGGATGGCTGCTTCATTCCTGCTTTTCTCTCTGGCCCTTTTCTCAATGGGGTCAGCTTACATTCTCAGGCTCTGCCCAGTAAATCGAACCCCTCCTTATTCACCCCAGTACTCTGACCATGTCGCTTTTAAGAACAAAAAAAGTGGGTGAAAGCCAGAAAACAGTCTGGATACTATCTTCGCAATCCTACTCTGAGCCAGAACAATCCCAGCTGATATCCAAGGCACAGAGAGCAGCCCCCAGCCAAAGCCACAGAAAAGACTGGCAGGAGGAAGTGGGACCCAGATCATCTTCATAAGACATCAACTCCACCTTCCCAGGCTCTCAACCCCACCTTCCCAGGCTCTCAACCCCACCTTCCCAGGTCCTCAACATCACCTTCCCAGGACTTCAACTCCGCCTTCCCAGGCTCTCAACCCCACCTTCCCAGGCTCTCAACTCCACCTTTTCAGGTCCTCAACTCTACCTTCCCAGGACCTCGACCCCACTTTCCCAGGGTCTCAAACTCCAGCTTCCCAGGATCTCAATTCCACCTTCCTAGGGCTTCAACTCCACTTTCCCAGGACCTCAACTCCACCTTCCTAGGACCTCAACCCCACTTTCCCAGGGTCTCAACTCCACCTTCCCAGGGTCTCAACTCCACCTTCCCAGGCTCTCAACTGCACCTTCCCAGGATCTCAACTCCACCTTCCCAGGACTTCAACTCCATCTTCCCAGCATCTCAACTCCAACCTTCCCAGGTTCTCAACAGCACCTTCCCAGGATGTCAACTCCACATTCTCAGGATCTCAATTCCACTTTCCCAGGACCTCAACTCCAGCTTCCCAGGATCTCAACTCCACCTTCCCAGGACCTCAACTCTACATTCTCAGGACCTCAACTGCACCTTCCCAGGACTTCAACTCCACCTTCTCAGGACTTCAACTCCACCTTCCCAGGACCTCAACTCCACCTTCCCAGGATTTCAACTCCACCTCCCCAGGGCTACAACCCTACTTTCACAGGGCTGCAACCCACATTTACATGACTACATTTTGGAATTTCTTAAAGCACAGAGCCTCTGAGCTGGCGCAATTTTTCAGAGTGATTAAGTGGCAGAGGCAGGACTCTCCTCTCAGCCACCTGTCCTTGCTCTCTAGATTACCTCCCTGCAAGGCTGACTCTCCTGCATGCATCCTCACCTGCCAATGGAGAATGACACAGCAGGCAGCTCCCTGCCACTGTCACCAACATGCACATGTGCTCATGCTTGCTGGAATGCTGTGCTCATGGCCATTCACAGTAGGACCAAGAAGATAAGACCTCTGCCCGCACTGGAGGGGGGAACCAGGCATAAAGAAGAGCAAACCGCAGTTCCTACCTCTCCACATTAATTCATTGCTTATTAAGCTGATGGATCATTAAGGAAATATTTCTCATGACAAAAAAATTAATTTCAGTAATAGCTCCTGTTTCAAACTTTTCTTTTTCTTCTACAAAGTCCACGCAAATTTAAAGACCTTCACATATATATGAAGCCTAGATTCTGCATGGCTGGTACCTTCTTCATAAGGGAAAAGAATCCATTTGCTCACAGGAGGTGACTGGCCTGAAGAACACAGGCCCTGGTGATGCTCATGTGATCTGAAACCGTCTGTTCCAAGGGCAAAGGGGAGCTGAGCTAAGAAGCAACACTTCCTCTAGAGAAGGCTGTCAAAACCTTTCCATCTGTGAAGAGCAGGACCTTCGGTTAGTGGCTTTGAAAGGCTGCCCTCCTGTACTTCAAAGAATAGCCCTGCCGTGGGGATCCACCAGGGGCTTTGAAGTTGTCACCCAGAATTTTCTCTGGAAAAACTTCCTTTATAGCTTTGCTTTAAGGCCCTGTTGTGTTCAATTTTAGCGTTCAGTGTTTCAAATGCTGAGTTCAGACACTCTCCTCGGAAATGTCCACATGGAGAGCAGGCTGCAGACGTCACAGGAGCTCTGACAGGTTATGGACAAAGGGGCCTCTTCATGGGCAGCTAGCAGGAAGGGGCTGGATGGTGAGGACAGAGGGTGCTAGAGAAACTTCTGCACCCTCTGTATGTAGCAGATGTATGTATGTATGTACCCAATATGTAGCCAGAGTTTGACAGCCAGTGGATCACAGGGTCCATACGACAAGCCTCCCCTCTCTGCTGGGCTAGGAAAAGAGTGAAATGGGTGACCATGATGAGCCATCTTACAAAGACAGCGACAAAGCCCTGTGATCAGAAAGAGTAGCTGCTGCTGTACATCAGACACCAGCCATCCTACACACTCACTTCAGCCTTCTGACACCCAGGAGCAGTGGTCGGCAGCTTATTGGTTCAGTGGCCTTGAAGGACAAGCCCATGGTCACACAGCTGGTAATGGCAGAGCCAGTGTTTAGGCTGACTCCAAAGTCCAGGCTCTTAACCGTACTGATTCCTGCCAGGTACCAATGAAGAAGCAAGTGGTCTCTATGGGAACTGAAGTCATGTGCTGTATGATTACTGTCCTTGATTAGCAGGAACTGGTGACATCTGCCAAGAAGGATTTTACACAAAGCTACCACGAGGCCACTAAATATATGTGTTACGGTCTGAATAGGAAAATAGTGCCCGCAGGCTTGTGTTGAGCCCTTGGTCTCCAGCTGATGACACTACATGGGAAGGCGGGTGCTCTGCAGGCCTACCCTGGCTTTAGCACGCTCTGCCTCCTGGTCTGCTTCCAAGGAAGGGCACAGCCTTTACCGTATGCTCCCACTACAACAACCTGAGCTGCTCCACTCTCAGGGACTAAAACTTCTAAAACCATGAACCAAAATAAATGTCTCCTCCCTTATAATTTCTGCGGAGGGTCTAGTTGCTCTGAGGAGTACAGCATTCAGTACAGCATGTGGTAAACACCCTGGATTAGACTTAGGCCGGAGAACCTCCAGGTCGGAGTTCATTTACATCACCTGCCTGGGCTAGAAAGGCTTTTTATCCTGTTCTGGGTATTTGGTCAATTTATTATTTTCATTGGTTCATTTATTTAAGAAACACTTTTTGGGTTGGCAAGATGTCTCAAAGGTAAAAGTACTTGGTGCCAAGCCTGACAACCTAACCTTGGAAACCACATGGTTGTCCTCTGACTACCACATATCCACACCACAAACAAACATTTTAACTAAAAGAAATATTTTTGTTGGAAATATCATCTTCCATAAGCAGCCATGGCTGATAAAGGCAAGGGACAGAGTAAGGGGCAGGAAGGGCGAAGCTACTGTTCTCATAGGGTTTGTGTTAGGCACAAGGACAGCCATTCCATAAAGACTCCAAGTGTAAGGCAAACCCAAGCTTTTCAGTTCCTTAAGCTCTTAACACATGGCTTGTGCTCTAATCTTCGGGCATACTCTGTATGAGTTAACTGTTTAAGTGCTGGGGATGGAACCTGGGGACTTGTACATGGCAGGTAAGTGCTCTACCACTGAGCTACAGCCCCAGCCCTTAGTTTCATGAGTCAGGGTCTCACTCAGTTTCCCAGGCTACCTTTGGACTCATAACCAGTGAGCTCCAGATTCAATGAAGACTCTGCCTTGGTAAGTAAAGTGGAGTGAGATCAAGGAAAACACTTGATGTCAACTTTGGCCCTACACACACCTATGCAAGCATACCTGCACACATACATACACCTAGACACATGTGAACATGCATACATGCATGCACAAACACCATACACACAGGTAAAAAGCAAAACATTATACAATCTTTTTAGTTTTCTGATGCCCTTTGCTGCCCCAGGATTTTATTAATCTACTTTCTTTTTTTTTAATTTTATTTATTTCTGTATGTGTATGAATGTACTGTCTGCATGCAGGTTTGTGCACCCGTGTCGTGCAATGCCACGGAGGTCAGAGGAGGGTGTCTGATTCCCCTGGAACTGGAGTTCTCCTGGAATTGGAGTTTCGGACGGTTCTCGGCCGCCATGTGGGTGCTGGGGATCGAACCCAGGTCCTCTGTAAGAGCAGTCAGTGCTCTTAACCGCTAGGCCATGTCTCCAGCCCTTAATCTACTTTCAAAGCTAGATATATTGATGAAGTTCCCTTCTGTTTAGTCTGTAGGTCCAGCACTCCAGGAAAATCAATCTGTCTTAGGGGACATAGTGACAGAGGAGAAAGACCAGTGGCTCAGGATGCACAAAGCATGGGAACATGCTGGACCTGACCAAGCTGGGAGCTCTTGGACAGACCTTTCAGACTCACTTGTCTCGTTTTCTATGCCTGGGGCTGGTAGAAGGACCAGGAGAGAGGGTGGGGCTGGATAGAAACCAAACAAGACCACTGCAATTGAAGAGGAGTGGCAAGGAGCTTTTGAAAGACACATACCATGTCCACAGAGAGCTGCAAGGTAGGGAATTACAGAGCAAGATGTGGGTGGGCAGCAACACTTCCAACAGAAGGGTATGTGTGAGAGTTTCTGTGTAGGTCTGTGTCTGCATATGCATGTGTATGTGTGTAGCTGAATCAAGAGTAAGGATCGAGTGAGAGAAGCCCCATGGACATGCTCTGGAGGTGACCTTTAGGGTGTGGGCATGGGGGCAGGAAGTAGAGCACCCACAATCCCCAGCATCAGCATGCACCAAACAGTACAGGGAGAGGCATCGGAATAGGAAAGGAGGAGCACATTCGGAGAAATCAGCCCTCTGAAAGACAGGCTCCGAACTCAATTAATTTAATTTTAAAAAAGAACTAATGCCCAATGAAAGAGAATTTAATAGTATAATGTAAATAGAAGATGTCTTTAGAATATGGGAAACTAACATCCCTAGAGAGATACTCGGGATCCTTCATCCATGAAAAAGAAACAGCTAGCAATCTTAAAACTTCTAATTTTATCATTAACATTTCTAGAAAGATAAATTAAGCAGTGGAAAGCACCACAGGGTGACTAATTAAATATGCCAGAAAATAATGCCAAGTAATTTTTTTAAGAATACAGTACAAAAAAGATAAAAAAGCATGAAGGAAAAATTAAGAGACAGAAGGAGGGCTGGAGAGATGGCCTAGCGGTTAAGAGAGCTGACTGCTCTTACAGAGGACCCGGTTTCGATCCCTAGCACCCACATGGCGGCTGAGAACCATCTGTAACTCCAATTCCGGAAGAACTCCAGTTCCAGGGGAATCCGACACCCTCTTCTGACCTCTGTGGCATTGCACGACATGAGTGCACACAAACCTACATGCAGACAGTACATTCATACACATAAATTAAAAAAAGAAAAAGAAGGAGAGGTCTGGACCAGTATGTGTCAATGGATGCTCCAGAGAAGCCTTCAGACTCAGCAGGTTCACCTGCTCCTTAACGGGACAAAGATACCCATGCTGATATGTTCATAGAGATGAAAGGGACAGTCTGTGAAAAGGCATCCTGAAGCAACCATTCACAAAATTCCAAGGACTTACATGGATGAAGCAAACCAGAGAAAACATAAGGTATAATGGACAAGTTCACAGAACTCAACCAGATAAACAAAGTAGATACTTATGGCAGGAGTTTGCTAAAGAACATTTCCAGGGAGGCTTATTAAAGATGCAAATGCTGGGCTGGGGAGCTCAGCAGTGGAGTGCTTGCCTCCTACCATGTGTGTGGCTCTGTGTTTTATCCCTGCACCCCAAACAAACTCCCCTCATATTCTATTCTGCATCTCCAGGTATAATATTCTTAAAATTAATTTTCTTTTTTTTTTTTTTTTTGGTATTTTTGAGACAGGGTCTCCCTTTAGTTCCAGCTGGCCTAGAGCTGGCTATGTAGACCAGGCTAGCCTTGAACTCACAGAGATCTGCCTGCCTCTGCCTCCTGAGTGCTAGGATTAAAGGCATGTACCACCACAGAAGGAGGGCTGGAGAGATGACCTAGCGGTTAAGAGAGCCGACTGCTCTTACAGAGGTCCTGGGTTCGATCCCCAGCACCCACATGGCGGCTGAGAACCGTTTGTAACTCCAATTCCAGGAGAACTCCAGTTCCAGGGGAATCTGAGACCCTCTTCTGACCTCCACGGCATTGCACGACATAGGTGCACAAACCTACATGCAGACAATACATGTCTTCTGGCCTAAATTAATTTTCAAATTACACACAAACACACACACACCCACACACACACACCCACACACACACACACACACACACATACACACATGAGGACAGGTGCCCAAAGAGTCCAGAAGCGGCATTCATTGATGCCCTGGTGCTAGAATTACAGGCTACCCAGTACCGGTGCTAGGAACTGATCTTGAGTACTCTGCAAGAGCAGGACTCAAACTTAACTGATGAATCATTTCTCCAGCCCCATGACATGAGATTTTATAGTGTGTGTATGTATGTGTGTGTGTGTGTGTGTGTGTGTGTGTGTGTTTACATGTAGAGGCCAGAGGTCAATTCCCAATATCTTCCTCAATCACTCGTGTGTGTGTGTGTGTGTGTGTGTGTGTGTGTGTGTGTGTAATTACATGTAGAGGCCAGAGGTCAATTCCCAATATCTTCCTTAATCCCCCTCTGTCTGATGTTGAGGTTTCCCAATCCTAACCCCTATCAACCTTGCTCCTTAAGCGAAGTCTTGTCTCCCTCTTTGTGAATGGAAAGGCTGTGAGTTTCCCTCTGTGTAGAGTCCTGACTTCATCCCACAAAGTTGGCTCTAGTGCTCTTGTCCTTTGTTTCTAATAAAACTGTGACCTTCACAGAGCTTGGATTTGTACAGTGACAGCTGGCAGTATGACTCCCTGTACTCCTTCCGTGCCTTGACTCTGTGGCCCGCTGCTGTGGCTTGCCTCCTGTGTAGGAATCACTCATATGATTTAGAATACATTTTGAATTAGGACATGTATCCCAAACCCAATATTGCCCCGATACTTTCCCTTACTGTTTTTCTATCCCAAGTGGCACAAAAATTCTTTGTCAGCTTAAAAAAAAGTTGTAATGGGGGCACACACCTTTAATCCTAGCACTTGGGAGGCAGAGACAGGCAGATCTCTGTGAGATCAAGGCCAGTGTGGTCTACATGGTCCAGGCCAGCTGGGGACACAGGGAAATCCTGTCTCAAAACAAAAATATTTATTCATCCATGTGTGTGTGTGTGTGTGTGTGTGTGTGTGTGTGTGTTCTCTCACACATACACTCCATGGCACACATGTGGAGGTCAATTCCATCACTCTACTATGTGGGTCCCATGGATCATACTCAGGTCACTAGACAGGGTAGCAAGCATCTCTACCCACTGAGCAATCTTGTGTGTCCTTACAGCTTGAAGAACATTGTCACTGTAATTATACTGTGATAATATGACATGGCAGTGTGCCTCATGAATACTTGTGCCATGCCTTCCTTTCAATCACTCAATTATTTAATTCCCTTCCTTAGCAAAGATTTCTTTGCATACTAACTCTATACCAGGCACTTTTCTAATGTCCAGAAATACAGCAAATGACAAGATAGAGCTTGGACTTGGGAAGAGAAATCATGCTCCAGCCCTGACTACATCACCACAGCCCTCATCACTGACTACAGGAAGACTCCTTGGATGGGCCAGTCCTGTGTCAACCTCATCAGTGAGTACAGAGAGCTTTGACTTGGGAACAGAAAGCATGCTTCTGGCCCTGTGTCAACCTCATCACTGACTACACGAAGACTCCTTGGACGAGCCAGCCCTGTGAATGCCATGTCTCCTCTGTTGCTACAGAGTCTGCCATATTGGGGCAAGTTTTATAAACACAACCTTGGTGTCTTGGGTTCACAGCTGGCAGTACCAGGACATATTTAACCCCCCTTCCTATCAGAAGGGCAAACAGGGCTCCAGAGGAGGGTGAGGGTAACTTAGCTAAGGCCTTCCTCAAGATTCACAGCAGGTCCAGGTGCTCTCTCTAGGCTTAGTGGTTCTCTGTAAGTCCTGGTTGGCCTCAGAAAAACAGGAGCTACACCTGAATTTGCTGTGACACCCAACGGGGAATGGTGACTAGGGCAAGCTTCACATGCATGCTCAGAATAAATGTTTTCTAATTCAGAGAAAAACAGTAGTAGTGATGACCACAGCAGGATGGGTGGGCCAGCTAATGGCATCCAGTGAGCTAAAAGCTGCCCTGTCTACCTGTGGCCAAGCCCTGACCACCCACCCCTGCGTCCTACTTTACTCTGCATTTTGGCCCTGGTTTTTCATGTCTAAGCTAGCAAGGAAGCCTTTCCTACCCACCTCTATCTTCTTGGCATTGTCCCTGGCCCACCCTTTTAGTTTGAGTCATATTTTTAATGTGAGCAAACTGCACAAAGCCAAGCACGGCCGCCATTCCAGCACATGGAGGCCAGGGCAGCAAGGTCTTATTAGGATCCAGGCCAGTCTGGGAAAAACACTATTTCAAAAGAAACCAAACAACAGCAAAAGAGAAAACAAATAGGAAGGCTGCTCCTTCACTGTCATTGTTGTAATCATTTCTGAAGATACTCACAGGACAAAATTAAATCTCTATTTCTCAAGAGTCAGTAAAACACCAAGTTAATTTTATGTGAAAATAATTATTTGCTAAAAAGAGGTCAAACCCTCTTTTTCATCTGTGTTCTAAGCATGTGCCATATACGTCCCCATCCCCAGCTACATTTTAATCATCTTCTGACCCTGTGGAAGCTATGTATCCTTCTCCACCACTGCTGAACTCCATCAGCCAGGACTAGCTACATCTTCTACTTATGTGCTAACAGCTACGTTTTTTTAAAATTTAATTAAAAATTTAATTTTTAAAAAAATTTTTATGTGTATGAATGTACTGTCTGCATGTAGTTTGGTGCACCCATGTCCTACAATGCCGAGGAGGTCAGAAGAGGGTGTCGGATTCCCCAGGAACTGGGGTTAAAGATGGTTCTCAGCCGCCATGTGGGTGCTGGGGATGGAACCTGGGTCCTCTGCATGAGCAGCTGGCGCTCTTAACCGCTAGGCCATCCCTCCAGCCCCCAAGCTACGGTCTTTATTGAGAATGATGTCCCAGCCGTACAGAGCCACCAAAATCGTCTCCCCACCCCCTTCCTCTCCCAATGACTTCCTGTTTGTCCTTTGCCCATGGCCTCTGAAAACTCACATGAACGTTCTCTTAAGGTTAGCTGAACCTTTTCCAATAAGACAGCTTGCCAGCCTGCCTGTGTCAATCTAAATTTGGACCCAGACCTCATGGAATTTTCTTCTCCACGGGGGTTTTGTCTTTAAAACTTGTTGAAGCCAGGGTGTGATGGGGCACATATCGTTCTGGCACTCTGGAAGCTAATGCAGAAGGACTGAAAGTCCGAGGGAAACCTGGGCTTCACAGACACATCCTGTCCTAACAAATTAAACTTGTCTGGAAACCTGCAGGAGTTCAGCATCAAAGCTCGACCTGTTTGAACTCGTAACTCCCCTCATCCCTTGGCTTCTTGTTGACGGTTTGGGGCCAGCAAGATGGCTTAGCAGGTGTGCTATGGAAAAGTTCTTTCAACAGCAATGAGACTAAGCATTCGCCCAGGAGAGACTTGGAAACCTCATTTATTCCTTACTCATGCTTGAGGTTCCCACAAGCAACACAGGCCCTTTTAGGTTTTCTGGAACCCTCACGATGAGTAAGGTTTCTGACTTTCTCCTGGGTGAATGTTTAGTTTCTTAGCTGCTAAAAATTTTTTCCATAACATTTTGGAGGCTCCAGAGAGATGCGAGACGTGGCTCTTCACAGCGTGAGCTCGAGCACATTGGCCTTTTGTGCTGCTGGAATGGAGCTCGGCTTAGACTAGGGAGAAGGACTGGAAGCTCATAACGGGAGGCGTGCCATCTGGGGGTATTCTGGGTCCCTGAGGGGGTGGTCTATGCTTCCCTCTCTCTAGAGAACTAGACCCCCAGCCAGACCCAAAAGGAAGAAGAGACCAGCTCATCAGAAAAAAAAGGAGACAAGTCATGGAAAAGGTAAATGCTAGGGCCCAGTCCCTCTTAGGAGGGAGAGCAGTTAGGAGTAGCTCCGGAAGTGTAGATCAGTTACAGGTGCCGCAGCAGGAAAATTTGGAGTAGAGGAAAAGTTGCCCTCAGCTCCAGGAAGTGTAGAACAGGGGAGCAGTTATAGGGGTCTCCCAAAGGGAGGAGGGAATGTGTGGTTAATCTCTCCCCCACCCTTCTCTCTCCTCTCTCCCTCTCTCTTCTCCCTTCTCTCCCCCTTCTCTCTCCTCCTCCTCTCTCTCCCTCCTCTCCTCTCCCCCTGAATGATTTGATTATATGCAGGTTTCAGCTCAAGGTTGTGGGCTTATAGCTGGACACCCTTAAGATTTCTTTAAGGTCTAGGTCCTGGGGCTGGTGTGTCTGGCAGGTCCCTTAGTCCATGACTGTTGCTTCAGGCAGACTTGAGTGTGCTGCCTCAGGTTCAAAGGGCCTTCACAGGCTGCCACTGGGAAGGATGAAAACTTCCTGCGGCTAAACTATCTGCTGCAAAGCTGTTTGGGGTAGTGGGTGGGGCAGACTAAGGGGTGCTACTACTGGTGGCAGAAGGTCATGTGCCTGGAGATGCTGGCACTTGCTACTATAACTCAGTTAGGAAGAAGGCAGAAATGGGCCTTCACTGGGTCCTAGAGCCCACTTGGCCACTCCAAGTCTAGGTAGGAAGAACCTCAGGTTTGAAACTGATAGAGACACTCTATCAGGCAGTCCTGCTTGATCATGGGTGCACCCTGTCTTTCACCTTTAGCCTTACTGAGGTTAAAGGTTAAAGGTAGCTAACTAATAGAAATAATGTTATTATTATACTATCATATGCATGTAATTTGGATTCAATGTTCCAGTAAGATAATGTCCTACAGTGCTATCTCCTGAGCCAGATAATGATCTCAAACACTCTGCAAGAGCAGTACAACTGGGCTTGTTGACTAGAGTCCAGCTACTCCTTTCAGCTAGTTAAAGGCAGTAATGTCCTAATAGCATATGGCCTTATGGCCAAATTTTATCTAAGACTTTGGGGATCAAATAAAACTTATAGGTCACAGGCAGGAAAAATTGCATGAACTGGATCCTTAAGCCAAGAAACCCAGGTTTGCTGGACTGACTTACTAAAATTAACTCTGTTTCAAGCAAAGTGTTCAGTATTAAGTATTCAGGATACTTCCCTTTTTGAGATCATGCATGGAAGACCATTGCAAACAATAGGAAAGTTGAAAGGGGACCAAACAAATAGGAGGTCTAGAAATGCCCAGACATTCCTGGTTCAGAGGAGACCATCCGTCATGAGGAGAAGGGGGCTGGGCTTGCTAACTGCTGAAAGCCCGGGGCAGGAGGCATTCTGCTTGTTCTTGCAAGAAAGAGTGCTGTTTCGATGTTAATCAGTCTGGAATAATCAAGGTATAATAAAAGGCATCCAAGATAAGATTCACAGGTGAAGAGGAGCATCCTGGTTATTGTAGATTTTGCTAGCCTCTTGGCTTATGCCATTTAAGGGTCCATTATCATTCACTATGATGGCTCGACCTTGTGTCCTTTGAGAGCTGAGTAACTTCATTTCTCCTTGTCTGAATGCAGTGAAGCTACAAATGCTTCTGATGTCTGGGCTTACATATACATCATACCATATGGATGCTGAAGACCAAAACTAACCATTAAGAGTTGATGCTCTAGCTGGGCGTGGTGGCACACGCCTTTAATCCTAGCACTTGGGAGGCAGAGGCAGGAGGATCTTTGTGAGTTCAAGACCAGCCTGGTCTACAATGTGAGTTCCAGGACAGTGGGGCTACAGGGAGACCCTGTCTCGAAAAGACAAAAAAAAAAAAAAAAAAAAAAAAGAGTTGATGCTCAGTGGTTAAGAGTGCCGACTGCACTTGCAGAGGACCTGGGTTTGATTCCCAGCACCCACATGGCGGCTAAGAATGGTCTTTAAGCCAGGCGTGGTGGCGGCATGCCTTTAATCCTAATGCTTGGGAGGCAGAGGCAGGTGGATCTCTGTGAGTTCAAGGCCAGCCTGGACTACATAGAGAGTTCCAGGACCGCTGGGGCTGCAGGGAGACCCTGTCTCAAAAAGACCCCTCCCCAAAAAGTGTCCAACATCATTAGTAATAATAGAAATGCAAATTAAAATTACTTTAAGATTTAACCTTACCCCAGTAAGACTGACTATGATCCAGAAAACAAATGATATCAAATGCTGGAGAGGGTATGGGGAAAGGGGAACATTCATTCACTGCTGTAGGAATGCAAACAAGTGCATCCCCTAAGGAAAGCAGTGTGGAGAACTCTTAAGAGAATAAAACTGAGCCTACCATTTGACTTACTTATACCACTCCTGGGTATATACCCAAAGGATTCATCCTGTAGCAGAGATACATGCACAACCATGTTTATTGCAAAGAGCTGGAAGCAACCCAAGTGTCCCTCAACTGATGAGTGGATAATGAAAATGTATTACATCTACACAATGGAGTTCTATGCAATGGTAAAGAAAGATGACATCATGAACTTTGCAGGTAAATGGATGGAGCTGGAAGCTGTTTTGCTAAGTGAAGTAACACAGTCTCAGAAAAACAAATGATGTAGTTTTCCCTCATTTCTTGATCCTAGCACCAAATCCTGATATGTAAGTCAAACTGGGTAATTGGTCAGTAAAGATAATGCCACATTGACTGATATCGCTATAGATATTGCTTGAAGTATATGTCTCTATTTTCCTCAGTTCTAAGATTTATGAGAAAGAATAAATTCTCTTTTTTTCAAAGTACATTAAAATATATATCAACTTGCTATGTAATTTAGGGATGTAAAGTTATATTTCTTTTTACCTGCATGCAAGTTTACAGCTAACTTCTGAATCCCTAAATTTTTTTGTAATGAACCTATAGTTTATTTTCAGACTTTGTAAATTTGGTATATGTATGGAGTGCAAAAAAAATGCTAAGAGTAGAATCATGAACATCAGAGGCTAGGATAGAAGGGATGTGTGGATAAAACTGATCAACGAATACCAAGTTACAGTTACATAGATGATGCTTTGGTGTATGATTTTATAGTAGGATGAATACAGATGTAATGTTACATGCATTTCAATGCCTCAAAGGAAGAACTGTGGAAATTTTAACCACAAAGAAATTATACATTGTTTAACGACCATAGACATGTTCAGACGATTAAGCTTTAAAGTGTATACATGCTTGAAACATCATGTGACCGTTGTAATATATGTAACTTTATATTAGCATATGTCAGCCAAAATAAATTTAATTAAAAAAATAAAAATAGGGGCTGGAGGGATGGCCTAGCGGTTAAGAGCGACGACCGCTCTTGCAGAGGACCTGGGTTCGATCCCCAGCACCCACATGGCGGCTGAGAACCGTCTGTGACTCCGGTTCCAGGAGAACTCCAGTTCCAGGGGAATCCGAGACCGTCTTCTGACCTCCGCGGCATCGCACGACACGGGTGCGCAGACCTGCATGCAGACAATACATTCATACACATAAAAATAAATAAATAAATAAAAANTTGGACCATTTGGTGAACTTTCTATGTTCTTAGTTTTACATTTTTATCAACAGCATCAGACATAGTGAAGTGGAAAACATCTTATAGATCTTCAAGACTTTACAGAGTAACAAAAATATTTCAGGGTAGTGAAAACACCACAGAGCCATAAAACTTTTCTGAGCATCCTTGGATGGATACATTCCAATGGATGGATACATTCCAATGTATCATCCCAGTAAGGTAAAACAAAAAAGGAGATTCAAATGGCCTAAGCTTCAAGGACATTATTAAGAGTACTTTAACACTTTAGTCCTAGCACTGGGAGGCAGAGGCAGGTGGATCTTTGTGAGTTCAAGCCAGCCTGGTCTACAGAGTGAGCTCCAGGACAGCTGGGCTAGAGGAGACCTGTCTCGAAAAAAGACCAAAAAAAGGAATATAACTTTTCCTTATCATTCCTCCTTTGAATGTTATTACATAACAAGCATCAGGTTTTGGTTTGGGTTTTTTTTTTTTTTTTTTGTCTTTTTGGACAGGGTCCTCCCTGTAGCCCAGCTAGCCTGGAACTCACTGTGTAGACCCAGGCTGGCTTTAACCCACAGAGATCTGCCTGCCTCTGCCTCTCGGGTGAAGTGGTGCACCACCATGCCCAGAAAAGCATCAAACTCCTTTTTTTTTATTTTATTTTTCTTTGATTTCTTTATTTCTTTCTAAAATGTATCTCTCCATGCCTTTCTTAAATTCATTCTGGGCTGACTAATGCTAATATATAAGTTAGCATATATTACAATAGGTCACATGATGTTTCAAGCATGTATACACTTAAAGCTTAATCGTCTGAACATGTCTATGGTCGTTAAACAATGTATAATTCCTTTGTGGTTAAAATTTCCACAGTTCTTCCTTTGAGGCATTGAAATGCATGAAATTACATCTATGTTCATCCTACTATAAAATCATACCAAAGCATCATCTTATGTAACTGTAACTTGGTATTCGTTGATCAGTTTTATCCACACATCCCTTCTATCTCAGCTCTGATTTCATGATTCTACTCTTACATTTTTTTTTGCACTCCATACATATAGTCCAAATTTACAAAGTCTAAAATAAACTATAGGTTCATTACAAAAAATTAGGGATTCAGAAGTTAGCTGATAACTTGAAATTGCAGGTAAAAAGATAATAAATAACTTTACATCCTAATTACATAGGCAAGTTGATAATATTTTAAAATGTACTTGAAAAAAAGAGAATTTATTCTTTCTCATAAATCTTAGGAACTAGGAAAATAATGAGACATATACTTCAAGCTGTGTCTATAGAATATCAGTCATGTGGCATTATCTTTAACTGGACCATTTTACCCAGTTCAGTCTCGCTTACATATTCAGGATTTGGTGCTGTAGCCCATCAACACCTCGGGAAAACTAACTCATTTGTTTTTCGAGACTGTGTATAACTTCACTTAGCAAAACAGCTCCAGCTCCATCCATTTACTGTGCAAGTTCATGATGTCATCTTTCTTTAACATTGCATAGAACTCCATTGTGTAATGTAATACATTTTCATTACCTCACTCATCAGTTGAGGGACACTTGGGTTGCTTCCCAGCTCTTTGCAATAGAGAACATGGTTAGTGCATGATCTCTGCTACAATGAATCCTTTGGGTATATACCCAGGAGTGGTATAAGTATAGGAGTCAAATGGTAGGAGCCTTCAGTTTTATTCTCTTAAAGCCAGTTCTCCAACACTGCTTTTCTAAGGGATGCACTTGTTTGCATTCCTACAGCATGTGAATTATGTTCCCTTTCCGCTATACCCTGCTCCAGCATTTGATATCATTGTGTTCTCCTGGATCATTAGTCAGTCTTTCTGGGGTAATAGTTTGACAACTTAAAGGTAATTTTAAATTTGCATTTCGATTGATTAACTGAATATGTTGGCACCTTTATTGGGGAGGGGTCTTGTTTCTGCAGACAGGGGTTCCTGCAGCCCAGCTGGTACTCTGGAACTCCGTATTAGTCCAGGCTGGCCTTAAGAACTGCAACAGGACGATCCGGACCTGCCTCTGCGCTCCCAAGAGCACCTTAGGGATTAAAGAAGACATGCCTAAGCCTACTCGCTGGCTTAACATCTTAGCCGCATCGTGGGTGCTGGGAACTCAAACCCAGGTCCTCTGCAAGTGCAGTCGGCACCTTAACCACTGAGCACCAACTCTTCCTTTTTTTATTTTTTTTTCTCTTTTTGTCATTTTCGAGACAGGGTCTCCCTGTACCCAAATGTCCTGAACTCACGATTGTAGAACCAGGCTGGTCTTGAACTCACAAAAAGAACCTCCTGCCGCTCTGCCTCCCAAGTGCTAGGATTAAAGGCGTGTGCACCACGCCCAGCCCTAGAGCATCCACCACTCTTGAATGTGTTAGTTTTGGTCTTCCAGCATCCATTGGATATGATGTAGCTAATAAGTAAGCCCAGACATCAGAAGCATTTGTAGCTTCACTGCATTCAGACAAGGAGAAATGAAGTTACTCAGCTCTCAAAGGACACAAGGTCGAGCATCATAGTGAATGATAATGGACCCTTAAATGGCATAAGCCAAGAGGCTAGCAAAATCTACAATAACCAGGATGCTCCTCTTCACCTGTGAATCTTATCTTGGATGCCTTTATTTACTCCTTGATTATTCCAGACTGATTAACATCGAAACAGCACTCTTTCTTGCAAGAACAAGCAGAATGCCTCCTGCCCCGGGCTTTCATCAGTTAGCAAGCCCAGCCCCCTTCTCCTCATGACGGATGGTCTCCTCTGAACCAGGAATGTCTGGGCATTTCTAGACCTCCTATTTGTTTGGTCCCCTTTCAACTTTCCTATTGTTTGCAATGGTCTTCCATGCATGATCTCAAAAAGGGAAGTATCCTGAATACTTAATACTGAACACTTTGCTTGAAACAGAGTTAATTTTAGTAAGTCAGTCCAGCAAACCTGGGTTTCTTGGCTTAAGGATCCAGTTCATGCAATTTTTCCTGCCTGTGACCTATAAGTTTTATTTGATCCCCAAAGTCTTAGATAAAATTTGGCCATAAGGCCATATGCTATTAGGACATTACTGCCTTTAACTAGCTGAAAGGAGTAGCTGGACTCTAGTCAACAAGCCCAGTTGTACTGCTCTTGCAGAGTGTTTGAGATCATTATCTGGCTCAGGAGATAGCACTGTAGGACATTATCTTACTGGAACATTGAATCCAAATTACATGCATATGATAGTATAAGATATAACATTATTTACTATTAGTTAGCTACCTTTAACCTTTAACCTCAGTAAGGCTAAAGGTGAAAGACAGGGTGCACCCATGATCAAGCAGGACTGCCTGATGAGTGTCTCTATCAGTTTCAAACCTGAGGTTCTTCCTACCTAGACTTGGAGTGGCCAAGTGGGCTCTAGGACAGTGAAGGCCCATTTCTGCCTTCTTCCTAACTGAGTTATAGTAGCAAGTGCCAGCATCTCCAGGCACATGACCTTCTGCCACCAGTAGTAGCACCCCTTAGTCTGCCCCACCCACTACCCCAAACAGCTTTGCAGCAGATAGTTTAGCCGCAGGAAGTTTTCATCCTTCCCAGTGGCAGCCTGTGAAGGCCCTTTGAACCTGAGGCAGCACACTCAAGTCTGCCTGAAGCAACAGTCATGGACTAAGGGACCTGCCAGACACACCAGCCGCCAGCCTGTACCTTAATAGAAATCTTATAAGGGTGGTCCAGCGTATATAGCCCACAACCTATGAGCTGGAGAGACCTGCATATAATACAAGAGTCATTCACCAAGGGAGGAGAGGGAGGGAAGGGAAGTGAGGATGGAGGAAGAGAGAGGGGGGAGAAGGGAGAAGAGAGAGGAGAGAGGAGCTAGAGAGGTCCACGGGCTGGGAGAGATTAACTACAAGACATTCCCTCCTCCCTTTTGGCGATCCGACCAGCCATAATGACTTGCCCCTGTTCTTACACTTCCTGGATTGCTGAGGGCAACTTTTCCTCCTACTCCAAATTTTTCCTGCTGCTGGCACCTGTAACTGATCGTTCACACTTCCGGAGCTACTCCTAACCTGCTCTCTCCATCCGTACAGTCAGGGTACCTCTCTCCGGGTCCCGAGCCAGGTATTTACGTTTATCCAATGACTGTGTCTCGGCCTTTTTTTTCATCTGCATTCACGAAAAAGGCTGTGGACCTCTCTTCGCGCTCCTCACTTTGGGTCTAAGGCTGGCGGTGTTCTAGGATTGCTACTAGAGCACTGAGAGGAAAAGAATGCCATTATCAGTATACAACACCAGCAGCTAGGGGGATCTCCCAGAATGTGAGCGCCCTCGAGGAGTGGGAGCGCGCTCTCCCGTTATGGCACGCTTCGCAGTCCTTCTCCTAAGTCCTAAGCCCAGTCTCCCCATCTCAGCAAGCTAGCTAACACAATGGCCAAATGTGACTTCGAGGGTTCGTCACTGCTGTGAAGAGCCACGTTCCGTCGGGCCATACTTTCTGGAGGCGTGCTCAAAACTGTCGGAATTTAACAAGGTTGTTCTATGCTACTAAGAATGACCATTCATCGGCCAGGAAAAGGTCAGAAACGCGTTACACTACATCTGGAGGGTTACAGACCTAAACACGGTGCTGTTTCCTGTCTTGAGGGAGAGGCCTAGGCATATGAGTACCATCGCTGGCAATAAAGACCTGAGGTTTTTGCGCATAGTGGCCCTCGTCGCTGGGTGGGCGAATGCTTGAGATCGGGCACATTTGAGCTGGTGTTGAAGGGTAGAGACCTTTTTCCAATACAGCAGGCAGGCTCTGGCTAAGGCTCATTGCGGTGGGCCCTCAATAATCGTCGGGACGATGGGCAAGCAGTTGGATGAGGGAGATATTTAGTACGAGTATCCACTAACAGGTCGAGCCTTTGGAATGCTGACTCAACGGAACAGGTTGTTCCAGACACAGTGTATAATAGTGTTGGCTTAGCCGAACATGAGATGTTGTCTGTGAAGGAGGTCCCTAGGATAGTCCCTCGGACTATTGGGTCCAGTACTTGTCTGCATTAGCTTCAAGCTAGAGTGCAGAGACGTTATTAAAGTGTGCCCTCAGTCTTACTCCTGCGTGGCTCAACAACGTTGTTATAAAGACATAAAGACCCCCGGTGGAGAAGAAATCCGATCATGAGGTCTAGGTCCAAACCTAATGTAGACAAGTTGCACATCGTGCAGGGCCTGGCAAGCTGTCTTTATGGTAAAGGAATCAAAAGGGAGTGGTGTCTCCAGTTTCCTACCCATTCAATGAGAGAACGTTCCCATTTTAACTGGGGTGATATAAGGTTTTCAAGGAGCTCAAGGGGCAAAGGTACAAAGAGATAAGAAATTAACATTTGGGATGAGGAAGGGGGTGGGGAGTAGATCAGATTTTATTTGAGGCTGAAACTTCCTGTACAGTGGGCTTTGGAGGGACACAAGTATGTGACTCTTTCACACTAAATGGTATCCCAGTAGGGCTATAGGGGAGTCGGTCTGGAGGTACTAGGGCTGAGCACTGGCTTTCAAGGAGCGCCAGCTGCTCACCCTAGGCATGAAAAGATCCCGAGGTTTCTCGACCCCAATACCACACTCACTGGTGGCCGGCTAAAGGGAGGCAGTTACAGAACATTTCTCATTCGCCCTAGTGTTGCTTAGCGGAATCCAAGAGCACTAACCCACGCCTAAAACTCTCCCCTGATCCTTTTCCACGGCATTGTTTATTAGGACATTGGCCGATTGCTAAACACAAATCTGAACATATCACCTAAGACAGTATCAGTTCAACAATCATAAATAGGAAGCCTCTTTTTTATAAAACTCTAAATATTATTTTAATATAATATCTTTAATGAAACAAACGTTAGTCGGTTAGGCACATATTAAGCATAAGAAAGATGTGCTATCCTTAGAGGACTGATGACGCCTTATTACGAGCCCAGTGAGTGGAAGAGAAGCAGGGAACATGCTATTCCACAGGGTCAGAGAGGCATGAATGAATTAAAATGCTCTAGCTGGGGGATCGCGTGAGAGCTCCATAAGTGGCACATAGACTCTAGAACACCCACGGAAGTGATTAGGATAAGGGAAGCGCGTTTGAGGCGTCTATTTCTTTTTAACCAACATCTAATAATATTTTCTACATAAAAATCAACTGTCTTGTGTTTTTACACACTGGACTCTGGTATGAAATAGGTAGTCATAGTTTAAATTTTTGTGCTCATTGGAACGTATCAATGCGAGAATAGTATTTTAACACACATGCACTCAGTGTAGTTAGGAAGAAGTCAGCCTCCTATGTTCGATATTGTACTCACTCTTGTCTCGCGAGAGATATGTGATGGATGTTGCATTAATAAGGGACCTAAGAAATACGATTTTAGGCACCGCTAGCACTAGAGATGGCCTGGATCCTAACGAATAAGACATTTGTCCTGCCTGGTTCCAGAAAGAGACCATCCGTCCGGTTGCGCGGAGCCAGATAGGGTGGCCGCGGCGCGATATTGGGCGGTCCAAAACGATTGGGCTAAATGGCTTGTGAAATGCGGCCCTCTGGTTGCTCGGACAGCATAGAGCAAATTATGCACACTCATAGACTAACAAGGAGTGCGGTCTATAGGTGGACAATGTAACTGAGAGAATAGGAAAAGAGAGCTGTGGTTCAGTATCAGGAGAATGGCTTCCTTGAACTAAGCTTAGAAAGTCATGAAAGAAGCAGGTGCCCGAAAAGTGCCAGAGAATAATGAGATAGAGTAAGAACCGCAAGGAGGTGAGGCATAGCGCACAGGAAGTGCATATAGGCCACAGTCAAAGAGTGACAAGGAGCGAGGAGCTCATTTCTCTTTAGGTGTTCAACTTAGGATGGGCAGCGAGTATTGAGGCTCTGGCGCCCTACTTCGCGACTTCACGTGCTGCCTGAGTTCTATTCACGGCACTAATCTTGATTTTTCTATCTCTTCGAACCCTATAAGTAGATACATTTATTCTGGCAGTCACCTAAAACGCCATTGTGTAGAGTGCTCTTGCCCTATTGTCCATCCGAATTCCCCGTTAGGGTAGTGGCCTATGAGTCAGCAAAATCTTCCAGAGGTGTTATCGCTCCTGTTTTTTTGCTGAGGCACTAGACCAGGTAGACATCCTATAGACCAGAACCCACATGAGAGGCTCCTCCTAGAGGAAGAATGAGCTCTGGGCGTACCTGCTTAGCTATGATAATCACTTGAGGCAAATGAAGCCTTAGGCCAATTAAAGGTTAAAACTCGCCTTCACGGACACGCGCAACTCATAAAGGCACTCACACTATGTTAGAGCAGCCTTTCTGTAGTAGGAAGCGCGGGAGGTTGCACAATTATGTGCTGTCCTGGGAACAATCAGCCGCATGAGCAATGTCTCTGTGAAACGCGCCACAGACTAATACTGGAAGAGGGATGTTGGTGGGTAGCGTGATAGCAAGGAGGACAATTGCCTCGCAATTTATGGGCAGACTTTCAATAGAGAGCTAGCAACCAGTGGGTACAGCTCAACGGCAATTCATGACATAGGAGCGGTTTGGCTCGCTCAGGAGCTCAAGGTGTCGTGTAGCTCAGATGATAGGAGAGGGTTGACCACCACCGTGGGTCCAGAAGCATCGCTATAAACTGATGTCACCCAAAAGATAAAAGCTACTATGTACACACTAGTGTAGATGATGGTTGCGACTACCACGAGTAGCGGGCCTCAGGGTGCTGCCAGCGATAGTCGGGCCTGTACGTTCGAGTGGAGGTAGAGGGCTTTGTGGTGTGATCGTACAGATACAGTGGGGCTGGGAGGCATTAGAGATGGTCTTCTTCACAAGGTCCAAGGCGTGTGGGCTTTGAGTTCTGGGTCATTAGTTGGTATTTGCTGTACATAGAAGCTGTCTGGTATACGAGTGTGAGGGATCGCAGAAGAAAGTCTTTGGCTGAAGTGAGGGAGGAATTCAAATGATCAGATCATGAGTGGACATTGGAACGGAAGGGGCATCGTGCATACAGGAAGATGATTTCATATCACGGCCCACGGGACCCGCCGAGTGGTCATAAGTTATTTGGAGGCGAGTATGAAGTTACCAGAGTGAATAATGTTCGTTTCAAAGCATGTAGACGACAACATAGATTGCTCAGTCGCGGTAGAAGATGCATTGGCTGAACAATCACTTGTCTGATATGATGTACAGACTGAAAGTGGGTCATAGTATCCAATGGGAATAACCTTTCACTATAAGTAGATTGTTGATGGGAACTTGACGCTCACACTATGTGTGCCATGGAGTTGTATGTGTGAGAGAAAACACACAGGCTACACAGGCAACACAGCACCACTACAACAGGCATGGATGAATATATTAGTTAATTTGTTTTGAGAACAGAAGGATTTCCCTGGGTACCCCAGATGGCCTGAGACCTATGACTGTAAGACCAACACTGGCCTTTGTCTCAACAGAGATCTGCCTTGTCGTACTGCCTGGCTCCAAATGTGCTAGATGAGAGGAAGTGTGTGCCCAGGCGCATTAGGGCATATTTTTGTGCAACTGTACTGGAGATAGAAAAAACAGGGTTAAGGTAGGCAAAGTGGATCGGGGCAATGTATTGTTATATGGGTGATGACCAATTGCTCTACTTTATATCAAGGAGGCATGTAGGATTCTCGTCGCTAAGATCGATCATCGGAGTATGGAAATGTACTCTACTCACAGTGAGAAGGGCCATGAAGCAGCCGGAGGCAACATCAGAGTAGAGCGAGATGTTGAGACTTTAACTTATTATGGGTTTACAGCATTCATCTGTGAGAGGATCAGCCGCTACTGGTTTATTGCAAGAGCGGGGCCCAGGTGTGCTCACTGATTAGTGTAATGAAGGTTTACATTTACAAATGCGGAGTTTCTAATGGTGGTAGAGAATGACAATCATGTAAACTTTGCAGGTAAGTGGATGGTACTAGAAGCTGTTGTGCTAATGAAGTAACACAGTCTCAAGAAAAACAATGTGTAGTTTTCGGCCTCATTTGTGGATCCTAGAGCCAAATCCTGATATGTAAGTCAAACTGGGTACTTGGTCAGTAACAGAAACATGCCCCATATGGATATCGCTATAGGAGTATTGCCTTTGAGTACTTATTTCTTTTTTTCTTAGTTCTAAGGTTTATGAGAAGGAATAAATCTCTTTTTTTCAAAATAAGGAGTTAAAATATATATCACCTTGCTATGTAATTTAAGAAAGTAAGTTATATTTCTTTTACCCTGCATGCAAGTTACAGCTATCTGAATCCCTAAATGTGTTTTTGGAATGAACCTATAGTTATTTTCAGACTTTGTGATATATGTATGTATGGAGTGCAAAAAAAGTTAATAGTAGAATCATGAACATCAGAGCTCAGATAGAAGGGATGTGTGGATAAAACTGATCAACGAATACCAAGTTACAGTACATATAGCATGATGCTGTGGTGTATGATTTATGTAGGCTGAATAAGATGTAACTGTCGGATTGCAATTTCATGCCTCAAAGAAGAACTGTGGGCCAATTTTAAACCACGTGAAAAAGGAAATTATACATTGTTTAAGCGACTGATAGACATGTAGACGATTAAGCTTGTTAAAGTGTATACCATGCTTCGAAATCATGTGACATTGTAATATTGTAACTTATGATGAAGCAATAAGTGTCATGATCAGAAGATCTTGAGATTAGAGTAGACACTTATACTAATATAATTAAAAAAGGAGTGGGTGCTTTTACTGGGCACGGGGTGCACACCTTTAATCACCCGAGAGGCAGAGGCAGGCAGATCTCTGTGGGTTAAAGGCCAGCCTGGTCTACACAGTGAGTTCCAGGCTAGCTGGGGCTACAGGGAGACCCTGTCTCAAAAAGACAAAAAAAAAAAAAAAAACCCAAACCCAAAACCTGATGCTTTATGTAATAAGCATCAAAGGAGGGAATGATAAAGAAAAGTTATATTCTTTTTTTTGGTCTTTTCGAGACAGGGTCTCCCTCTAGCCCCAGCTGTCCTGGAGCTCACTCTGTAGACCAGGCTGGCCTTGAACTCACAAAGATCCACCTGCCTCTGCCTCCCCAGTGCTAGGACTAAAGGTGTTAAAGTACTCTTAGATAATGTCCTTGGAAGCTTAGGCCATGTGAAATCTCCTTTGTTTTACTTACTGGATGGATACATTGGAATGTATCCATCCATTGGAATGTATCCATCCAAGGATGCTCAGAAAAGTTTTATGGCTCTGTGGTGTTTTCACTACCCTGAAATATTTTTGTTACTCTGTAAAGTCTTGGATCTATAAGATGTTTTCCACTTACTATGTCTAGCTGTTGATAAAAATGTAAAACTAAGAACATAGAAAGTTCACCAAATGGTCCAATTAGTCCAAGAAAAGAGTAGATCAAACATGTCAGAAATCTAAACTGCTACTGGTGTGTTTTTGTCAACTGTTATGACTGTTTAACCGGGTCCTAGTCCAATTAGCTTAGCCTAGCTACAGACCAAATGGCTGTTCTGATCCATGCCTGGGCTATCTACTTTGTAAGCTATGTCGGGCAACTGAATTCAGGAAGGAATTTCCTAAAATAACATGGCCCATCATGAAAAGAAACATAGGGCTCAGGTGCTAATCATAAAATGATGGTGTAAAATTGCCTATTTAATCCACATTTGCACTTCAGCTGAGGACTCAAAAAAAATCTAAAACTGCCTTTATTTCTTCTGGTACCTCATACATGAGTAAGAAATAAAGGAGCTTTCTAACTCTCTCCTGGATGAATGCTTGGTTTTATAGCCATTCAAAGAATTTTTCCATAACAGATAAACCTCTTGCCGTGCAAGCCTGACTGACCTGGGTGGCTCCCCATAATCTATTAGGTGGAGAGAACTGACTCTTAAAAGAGTTGTCCTCTGGGGGCTGGAGAGATGGCTCAGTTGTAAGAGCTCCAACTGCTCTTGCAGAGGACCCGGGTTCGATTCCCAGCACCCACATGGCAGCTAAGAACTGTCTTTAAGCCGAGCATGGTGGCTCACATCTTTAATCCCAGCACTGGGGAGGCAGAGGCAGGTGGATCTCTGTTAGTTCAAGGCCAGCCTGGTCTACAGTGCGAGTTCCAGGCCATCTGGGGCTACAGGGAGACCCTGTCTCAAAAAAAAAAAAAAAGTCCTCTGATCTCCACAAGTGTGCATGCATGTGACCACTTTCTACACACATACACACACACACACACAAACACACACACACACACAAATGAAACTCTATTAACAAACAGAAGAGTTGGGCTGGCAAGATGGCTCAGCAGGTAAAGCCACTTGCTGCCAAGCCTGAAGACCTGAGTTCAATCCCCAGCACCCATATGGTGGAAGGAGAGCTGATTTCTACAAGTTGTCTAAGCTCCATACGTACTGTGGCATGTGCGCCCACAAACACATACACACACTAAATTAATTAGTTCCTGTACCTAAGCTACAAAGTATTTCAAAATCTCACCATATTTCTTTCAGTTAGACACACATTTAAGCCAATGCATGTCAGACTCTTTCTTTGTCTTTACAATTATCATCCCCTCCAATGAAAATAGTTTATATCTGGTTGTTAGGACTAGCATCATCGTATGAAGACACCATTTGCGGTTTGGGCACAACAGTCTGCAGATTGGTTTTGCACGAAGGATGCTTGTACTCATGGATTATCACTTATAGCTAAAAAATGAAGAAAAAAAAAAACCCTGAAAGATGCAGGACAGTTATGGCAGAATACATGATCTGGGATGTGGTGGGGGTGGGGGGGAAGGGAAAGGGAAATATGCCTGATCTGAATTGGAAAATGATGTACGAAATGCACAAACCATCAATAAAATTAAATTTAAAAAAATTAAGCCTCAAATATGGATTTTAAATCAGTATCATCACAGGGCCCATGCAAACCAAGCTCTCTTGTTCCCTTACAACTTGTGGTTCCTGGATATTAGTGCATGTTATAGTCACATGGGGGTCATGTGACTTAATAAAAGGGATACTTAATAAAAGGGAATAATGGCTGAGCCCAAATCCTTGATCACAACACATGCCAGCAGCAGGCCAGGATGGTATAAGCGCATGGATGGTCTTGTTCTGCATCTCATTAGAGAGGAATCAGGCACTTCCCTTAGTGCAACCTCCTAAAAACAACAGCAGGGCCCATGGGGAAATGAGGATAGGGTACCACTGTCCTGTCTAAATTATCTTTACCCTCACTCTTTCATATTCCTTCACTGAGACTTGTCCTAACAAAACAGCACATCTCTTTAATATGCTACCTTGTGTGTGTGTGTGTGTGTGTGTGTGTGTGTGTGTGTCCATGTGTGTTCCTGTCACAGTGTGTGTAGATAACTGAAGACCACCTTGGCATAGCTCCTTGCCCTCCATCTTGTTTGAGACAGGGTCTCTCCACTGTTCACTGCTGTGTGCTTCAGGCTAGCTCTGAAGCTTCTGTGGAGTACCATCTCCACTTCCATCTCCTCAAGGAGCACCAGGATTACAGGCCTGTACTCTACTATGACCAGCTTTGTGTTACCCAGCGAGCCATTTTCCTAGTCTTAGTTGTTTGTTTGTTTTGTTTTTTACTTTTTACTTTGAAAAAAAAAAAGTAAAACCCACAGGCAACTTATCAAACTGGTGTAACAGGCACCCAGATATCTCTCGCCTACATTTGCCAACTGTTAGCATGTGGCCACCTACATTTTGCAGTCTTTATTCTGACCCATTTGTGACACTTCACCCTCTGTCTCCAGTATTCTGCACATCTCCTAAGAATAAGAATGTTTTCTAACAAGACAACATTAAAAATACCAAACTCAGGAAATTTAACATTGACACAATATTTTGACACATATAACATAGTATATTTTCTTTTTTTTTTAAGATTTTTTAACATTTTATTATTATTTATTTATTTATTTATATATATGAATGTACCATCTGCATGCAGGTCTGTGCACCCGTGTTGTGCAATGCCACGGAGGTCAGAAGAGGGTGTTGGATTCCCCTGGAACTGGATTCTCCTGGAATTGGAGTTACAGATGGTTCTCAGCCACCACGTGGGTGCTGGGGATTGAACCCAGGTCTTCTGCAAGAGCAGTCGGTGCTCTTAACCGCTAGGCCATCTCTGCAGCCCCCACAGTACATTTTCAAACGTTAACTCCCCAAATCTAGCAACTATTAAATTTTCCTTAAGTTTAGCAATCCCTCAGGGGCTCCTGCTCACTGCCTGAAACTGTGGTATGTTTTACTACCCTTTAGTCTGGAATATTTTCTGCCCTTCTTTGTGTGCCATGCCACTGACTCCACACCAGCTATCTGTGGATTGCCTCTCCATTTGGTTTGCCTGGCTAGCTCCTTATTTGCTTTTGCTTTGATTCAGGTTTCTCACTGCTATTCTCAGTTGTGGGTTCACCAGGGAAAGATCTGGATAAGGAGAGCTTCTCTCTGTCATTGTTGAAGGCGCCATGAAGCAGCACTAATGGGTGGCCCAGTGGATGCCTGGCTCCCAGGAACAGCGCGGATCACAGTCATAACAAGCTGTGTACTTCTGGATCACAACCAGCTGGCTCAGTTCTTGGCCCGCAACCATCACCACCACACAGCATAGTTCAGGAGCCACTGTCCAACATGGGCTTCTCTGAAGTCTGGGGAACACCATCTTCTTTCTGTTCCTCATTCCTCTCAAACCTCTAGTGCTCCACTTACATGCCGATGTGTCAAGGGATGTTCCCACCTCAGCTGGAGTGCAGCTTAACTCATGTAGTAGGAGCGCAGCTTAGCTCGTGTAGTAGGAGCACAGCTTAGCTCGTGTAGTAGGAGCGCAGCTTAGCTCGTGTAGTAGGAGCGCAGCTTAGCTCGTGTAGTAGGAGCGCAGCTTAGCTCGTGTAGTAGGAGCGAAGCTTAGCTCGTGTAGTAGGAGCACCTGCTCACCTCAAGCAATGCCAGGGGCCCAAACTTCTCATGTGTTGTTTTAGATCTTTGATGGGTGCACCAGAGGCTTGTGGCTTGTGAGTGTGTGGTATGTGTGTGTGTGTGTGTGTTAGTATGTGTGCACATGTGTGTGGAGGCCACAGTTGATGCTGGATGCCATCCTTAGTCATTCTCCCCCTCATTTTAAAAATTTTAATTATTTTCCTGTTTATCAGTGTTTTGCTTGCATGTATGCATTCAGGTCATGCAATGCCTATGGAGGCTAGAAGAGGGCATTGGATCCCCTGGAATTGGAGTTACAGTCAGTTGTTATCTGCCATGTGGGTGCTGGGAATTGAACCTGGGTCCTCTGGAAGAGCAGCTAGTGCTCTTAACCATTGATCTTTCTCTCCAGTCCCTCTCCCCCTTATCTTTGAGACAGAGTCCCTCACTCAACTTGGAGCTCATTGACAGGGATCCCCTTCCTCCCCAGCACTGGTTACAAACATGCACCCCCACACCAGCTTTTTATTACATGGGGCTGGGGATATGAACTTATGCCTGTACAGCAAGCACCTTACTCACTGAGCCACATGAAGGCTTTTGTGTTAAAGCAAAAACCTACTGTTCATAGGGGTCACTTCTACAGACGCACTCAGGGGCTCACCCACAGACACTGAAAGTCTATTTTACCATGACATCCCGGATCGCTAAGAGGATTCTTCCCTTGTGCATGTTTCTGGGAGCCTTGGGATGTCCCTATATGTTCAGAAGGGAGAAATCAAAGTAACTGGGCATTGGAGCTGGAGGACCGGTGTCCTAGGCACAAGCACTGAAACCTGGGCACAGGAGCAGTGCCTCAATGCCCCTTAAGATGTGCTGGGGCCTTAGTCTTCCACTGTCCTCCCTGCCTCCTGCCTCTCCTCTACCACTCTCTGCTCTCACTTCCTAAGTGATCTGATCACATTCATTCACCTGTCAAAACCACTGTAGACACAGCTAGCACATGGCTAGGCCACTGCTCCCCAGAGGGTACTCTGAATCATTGGGCTGCACTCACTCACTGAGTTTCCAGTGTGGAAAGAGCCATGCTGGATTGCAGAATTTTTTAAAACTGGGATTATGTAAGGATGGATGGCATAATCCCATTTATGTTAAAGTAGCAATGAAAAGTAGAGGCAAGGCCTAGTGGTATAGATTATAATCCCAGCTACTTGGGCTACAGAGTGAATTCAATTTAAGAGTGAAAAGAGGGCCGGAAAATGTAGCTCAGAGGGTGCTTGTGCAGCAGTGCAAGGCCCTAGATTCAGCCCTGTGTTCCATGAAAAATTAATAAATTAAAATAAAGGAAAAGAGGCATTACTCAGTGGTTGTGTATCTGAAGTTCCCAAAAGTGGAAGTATCCCAGCAACAGACCTGCTCTACCAGGCAGCCCTGGATTTCTATGTCTCGGTGGTGAAGGGGCATGCTCCAGACTGCTCAGGGTGGAGCCAGCTTCTCTGGAAACAGTTGACCAAGGACAGCCTTCAGCTGTCTCCATGTACTAGTGATAAGGATACCAGGCTATAATTACAGGATGCAAAACAGTCACCCCATTGTGATGGTTAATTTTAATTGTCAACTCGACACTATCTAGAATCACCTGGGGAAGACAGTTCTGATGAAGGGCTGTCTAGATATGGCTGGCCTGCAGGCACATCTGTGGGGGAGTCTCGATGCTTCAAGTGAGCTCCCTTGACTTCCCTGCTGTGTTAGGCCTGGAGTAGGGAGCTACAATGAACCTTTTCTCCCCTAAGTTGGTTTCGTCAGGGTATTTTATCAGAGCAACAGAAAGGAATTGGGATGCACAGTGGCTAGCCCTTCCTGTGGCTCTCATGCCATCAGGGACCTGGAGCACTAAACTGGGAAGACTTTCTCTCTGGGAATGGGCAGAACCGGGACATTCTAGGCTGACCCTTTCCTCTTGATACAATAGCAGATGGTGCTGCATGGGGCAGCAGAGTCATAAGATTTTAGAGCTGGATCATTAAGTAAAAGTACCTGCTGTGCAAGCCTGACTACCTGAGTTCAATCTTGGGATCCCAGTGGACAGAGAGAACTAACTCCCAAAAGCTGTCCTCTGACTTCCACACATGTGTGTCAGGGCTCACATGTGCTCAGACACATACACACTAATAATAACAAATAAACTTTCTCCTTTCTCTATCATTAGACTTGTTTCTTCTCTGATTCTTAAACAAGCCACTTCTTGAATGGAAACTGAATCATCCATCATCACAATTCACAGACCATCATGTCCCAAGGTATGTGAATGGGAATGAGCCCAGGCACTGGGCTGGCTTGTCCTGGCAAGAGCTAGCCTCTTTTAAGGGTTAGAGAACTGCTTGGAACCCTGTGAAGGCTTCCTGTCTGACTTAAGGAAAAGCCCAGCTCTACACAGTCCCCAGCCTCACCAATTTGACTCAAGCTACTCCTCCGATCTCCCTGTGCCTGCTGCTCTGAATAGACATTCCTCACTCCCCCTGAGACTTCTGCATAACCACCTTTCTTTGTCCTCATACTGTCCTCATACTCTGCTTGGTCCTCAAGCCCTATCACCTCCCGACATATTGTATGGCTATCACATGCTTTATCTTCAGCATCTGGCACTATGTGTGTGGGGCATGGCACATTGGGGCACTCCTCTGTCTACAGCAGCCAGTTTAGCTGTCCCCTATAAGGAAATAATGTACCATGCATGATGCTGTACAACTTATAATCTCTGCAGTTGGGAGAGAGAAGAACCGTGAATTCATGGCCAATCTAGGCTCTATCATGAGTTCCATTGCCAGCCTGGGCTACGAAAGAGGACATTGTCTTTAAAAAAAAAGAAAGAATGTGGACCCTAATCATCTGATTGTTTTTAAAAGAAACCCCCAATTCAGATCTGCACATGGAATCTGTTTTCCTTACTGTCAGCCTGCAATTCACATCTTTCCACAGCACCTTGCAGGGTAGCATGTGGCAGCTGTCAGAACATGCTTATAACACACCAGTCTATGAACCCAGAGCCACCAGGAAACTAAAGTTCATGGGGATGTGATCAAAGGCAAAAGGCTGGCATGTTCCAACAGCAAAGGTCAGGTGCAAAGCATCTGTACAGACGGGCTTCCTTCTGCTCTGGCTCAATCCTTGCTTACAGTGTAGGGCTGGGTATATTTAGCTCTGAGTGTCTTCTTCCCTGTGCAGATGGCATCTCTCAATGCTGCCGTGGCAGGCAAGTAGCAGAGAAATAACTCCAGGGGAAATTGACTGTGAAGCCTTAAGGAGAGCTCTCTCAAGATGGGGAGAAAAAGGTGAGAAAGAAATACAATCAGGTACTCACAATGGGGAACATGAAGCTTGGCAGAGTAGCCAGCCCCAGACACATCCACACCCACGGAGGAAGGCAGCTACGACTGACGGCAGGAGCCTGGGACTCTGCTGCCCCATATGCAAGGGGCTAGGAGCCTGCCATTTAACAGCAGCTGCCAGCCATGGCCCCTGGCTCATAGGGCAGAGCATCACAGGGCATGGTGTGGGATTATACAGGTTTATACAGATTATATAGGAAGATCCAGCTAAAAGAGACAGAAGTTGTCTTTTGCACAGACTGACCCTAAGCAGAGGACTGTTGATGGGGTCAAAAGCAAATTGAGAGCAGGAAAATCTCTGATTTGAGGCTCCCTAGGTTACAGAGGAAGACTTATCTCCAAAAAAGACAGACAGACAGACAGACAGACAGACAAGGAAGGAGGGAGGGGGGAAGGAAGGAAGGAAGGAAGGAAGGAAGGAAGGAAGGAAGGAAGGAAGGAAGGAAGGAAAGAAGGAAATGAAAGAGGGTCAAGGTGCTTGCTACACATGCCTGGTGACCCAAGTTCAATACCAGAAATGCATGGAAAGGCAAAAAGAGAACAGACTCCACAAAGTTGTCCTCTGTCACATGCTTACTACATAGCATGTGTGCCAAACACACACACACGCACACATACACACACACAAAAACACACACACACACACCTTGCACTCCCCCTGAAACACTAGAAAAAAGTCTAAAGGAAGAAAAAGAAAGCAAACTACATGAGTGAAGATGTGTCTTATTATTTGTATTTCTTAATGAAATTGATTTTAATATTTTTAATTTCTTATAAATAAATTTTTTTTTGTCTTTTTGAGATAGGGTCTCCCTATAGCCCAGTTGGCCTGGAATTTGCTATGTAGACCAGGCTGACCTTGAACTCACAGAGACTTCTGCCTGCTGAGTGCTGGGATTAAAGGTGTATGCCACCACACCCAGCTATAAATAAATGTTTTTTTAAATTGATATTTATTTTTGCTAGTTTTAATTTTAATTATATATATATATATACACACACAATTAAATTTGTGTATGTGTATTTACATGTGAGTATATGCACATGAGTGCAGGTGCCCACAGAAGCCAGAGGTGTCAGTGTCCCCAGGAGCTAGAGTTATAAGTGGTTAAGAGCCCTCTGACATGATTGCTGGGGACTGAACTCAGGTCTTTTGGAAGAGCAATATGTGCTCTTTTTTTTGGGGGGGGTCTTTTTGAGTCAGGATCTCCCTGTAGCCTCCCAGCTGTCCTGGAACTTGCTCTGTAGACCAGGCTGGCCTTGAACTCACCAAGATCCACCTGCCTCTGCCTGCCAAGTGCTAGGATTAAAGGTGCGTGCCACCACGCCCGGCGCAATATGTACTCTTCACTGCTGAGCCATCTCTCTAGCCTCTTTACTAGTTTTTTCAAGTTAACCTGCAAAGTAATGAGTTTCATTATGGAATTTCTTTTTTAAAGTTTTTTTGTTTTGGGAATTTTATAAATCAGTGTTTCATTTACATCATTTCTATTCTTCCAAGCCAGTCCTCATCCAACTCCCTCTCAACTACTTGTCTTCTTATTGTTTTATATACACATACACATTTATAAATTTCCACTCTATATAATGCACTGAGTCTATTTAGTGGTGCTTGTGTGTACTTGTGCTTAGGGCTGCCCACTTGGGATTAGATAACCTATCAGGGAGTTTGTCCTTGGAGAAAACTCATTCTCCCTCCTTCAGCATCCATTGATTATAGTTCTAAAAAAATATTTTAAGTGTACAAGTGTGTCTTCATGTATGTAAGTGCCCAGTGGAGGCCAGGAGAGGGCACTGATCTCCTGAAACTGGAGTTACGGATGGTTGTTAGCTGCCATGTGGGTGCTGGGACCTGAACCTGGGTTCTCTGCAAGAGCAGCCAGTGCTCTTAAGCACTGAGCCAGCTGTCCAGACCCTAATTGCAGCTCTTCATCTAGGGGTGGGACCATGTGAAATTTTCTCCATCCATGGTGGCATATCAACTGATTTGGTCTTGTTAGGCTACTATACTGTGGAGCAGTGGCACTTTTCCTTAGGGTTAATCAACGGCTGTCTAATTGGACTTAAAGCCTGCTCAATATGAGGGACTCCATGAATGATGCTATAAACATAGCCAAGTACACATGGTTGAAGAGGTCATAGACCCTAGAGTAGGACATAAATACTGCCACTTTCCTTGACCAATGTAATTTCTTACTATATTCTAAATATATATCCTTATATTCATAGACAAGTGGTAGCTCTTACCTCTCATTAAAGAAGTTTCTTAAAGAAGTTTCTGTTTACAACAGATGGAGACTATTACATAGTTCCACAACTGGTCAAAATGCAGAGAATAAGGGACCCATCTACAAGGCAACCTCTATATCTAAGGCTCAAGGGAACATCACAGAAGAGAGGTGGAAAGAGGCAGAGGGACAGGACACTTGCTGCTAGTTAATGCATTCTAGACATGATAGGGAAGCTGTATCCAAGAAATTGCCCCAGTGTGGTAGCTTATTTGACTGCATTTTTGAGATAGGGTTCTACTGTGCAGCCCTGCCTGTTCTGTAACTCACTATGTAGACCACTGAATCTGCAGTTTTGTCTGTCTTATCCCACTTTTAAGGACAGGATAGGGTTATTGGTAGGGTCACTGAATAGAACTTTCTCCCAGGAAGACAGTGTTGGTTACCTCTCCGACTTTTAGCAGCCAGGCTGAGACAGAGAATCCCAGCAATGTCCTCTCCCTTCTCTTTTAAGCAAACAAGGAACTGCAGACGTGGAACAGAGGTCAGAGTGGGGGTTTCTTAGACAACTGTACATAGCTCTTTCCTGTCATTCACATTGCAACAAAGCAGTGGATACCACATGTGAAAGCAAGGTGCTGCCCCAGCTGAGGCCATGAATCTTGCAGGCAGCACCCACAGCTGAGCAGTGCTGTAGCCAACGAGGCAGGGCCCGCTGGGCAGCTTGACAATCACCTACCACAACTCCAGAATTCTGCTTAACACGAAGATGATCTACTTTCACTTCAATTATAAAATTGATGCCCTTAGAAGAAATTCGTGATCAATCCCTACCCTCCAACTCCAGCCCAGGCCACCACACTGTCCCCCAGTCTCAACTCGTTCTATGCTCCCCTGTTCATACCGTGTTTGCATCATACTCCTTGAATAAGCCAAGCCTTGGCCCTGGCACAGGCTGTTTGTTCCCTCTCCCTGGAATGCTTTTCCTGTTGCTCCCTGCCAGGCTGCTTTTGTCCAATGTGGATGGTATTCTCTCCCTATGACATCTTGCTGTCCATTTCTCTCTTCCGATTTTGTCAATTTTTTTTTTTTTTTGAGAGGGTGAATTCAGGATCTTCCTGCTCTGCCTCTGAGCACTGGGACTACACAGATGTGCTACCTTGTCCAACTCTGTACTTACTGATACTTCAAATGATGACCTTTCTTTTTCTTTCTTTCTTCTTTTATCTATGTATGTATGTATGTATGTATGTATGTATGTATGTATGTTTTTCTTTGCTATCTGTCTCCTGGAACATAAACTGATTAAGAATAGGCACCTCATCTGCACTGCTGATGTCTGTGTGTCTGGTGCTGAGGACAGAGCTTGAGGCTCATAAATGTGCTATCTACAAACACTTGTAGGAGAGTCCAAGACACAACTATTATCAGCAACAAGATGGCAGTCCAAGGAGGGAGGCAAGTGCCCCTTACTCTCATCTTTGGCAATGCCAACAGAGGGTGATTTAGGGGTAGACTCTGCTGCCCATCCAGAATGCTTCACAGCCTGGGCACACATGCGCCTGTCCTTGGCCCCTTGACCCTCAGACTTTCCGAGTATTTATGCCCAGGGACAAGCACCACTCTTTCTAGAAGGCCTCCTCTCCTAGCTCCCTCTCACTGTGGAATGACAGAATGCTGACTGACCCTACCACCAGACACAGGTAAGTGGTACATGCTCTGTGTGCACATCAAAATGTATAAGATGAGGGCCTATGAGATGGCTCGGCAGAAAGGGTGCTTGCCACATAAGCCCTGGGATCTAGGGAGGAAGGAGAGAACTGATTCCCAAGAGTTGTCTTCTGACCTCTGTACGTGTTCCATGGTACACATATACGTACATGTACACATACACGTACAAACGCACACACAAATAATTTTTTAATGTGTGAGATGGGAGAAGAATGAAGAACAGAATAAGTAGGCATTGTAAAGAGTCCCAGTCAAGGGCTGGAGAGCAGCAAGCCCTGCTGGCCTGTGGGAGCCCTGAGCATAGGCTGAGGCCAGTTCCTACCTGTGCATGGTCCCCAGCAGAGTCCTTGGCCTTGCCAGGTACATCTCCTTGTGGCTCAAACTCTTCTGAACAGTCCAGAGGAGGTTCAATGTGGAGCCGAGGGCCTACTTCAGTTCTGATCTGCACAGATTTCTGCACACAGAAATTGAGAGTGTTAAGAGGGAGGACAGATGTGGTTTTTCTCAGGGGCAGGGTGAGCTGAGCTAGAGGCTGGCCATAGGACTGGGATTCCAGGGCTGCTGTGCCTGCACACAACAGCCAGGATGTAGGGCTGGTTTGTTGTTGTTTTTGCTTTATGAGACAGGGTCTCACCATACATCCCTGGCTGGCCTAGACAGAACTTGCAATTTAGACCAGGCTGGTCACAAATTCCAGAGATAGCCTGCCTCTTCCATCCAAGTGCTGGGCTTAAAAGGCATGTGCCACCATGCCCGGCTCTAAAGGTGGTTCTTAGCCGCCATGTGGGTGCTGGGAATCGAACCTGGGTCCTCTGCAAGAGCAATACTGAACCATCTCTCCAGCCCCTTGGGGCTGGTTTTTTTTTTTTTTTTTTTTTTATTTATTTTTGTATGTGTAGGAATGTACTGCCTGCATGCAAGTTTGTGCACCTGTGTCGTGCAATGCCGCGGAGGTCAGAAGAGGGTCTCGGATTCCCCTGGAACTGGAGTTCTCCTGGAATTGGAGTTTCAGATGGCTCTCGGCCACCATGTGGGTGCTGGGGATCGAACCCGGGTCCTCTGTAAGAGCGGTTGGCGCTCTTAACCGCTAGGCCATCTCTCCAGCCCGGGGCTGGTTTTAAAGACAAGGTCTCCTTATGTAGCCAGGCTGGCCTCAAACTAGTGATCCTCCTGCCTCACCTGTGGTGACTTTTCAGGGTCATGCCACTCTGCACCAATGTCTTCCTTTCTTCTCTAAATTTGTGAAGTGTGTTTAGTAGAAATTTTAACAATTTTAAAGATTATTTTTCAGTAGAATTGCCATGAGTCCCTCTAAGCTGGCTGACTCCAGCTTGGGCAAAGCCTAGCCCACACCTAGACAAACTATAAATGTGTAAATTGAAGTACAGTGCAAGGCCCTGGCCAGTCTTTGACTACACAAGCTGTCCTCCGGGCCTCTCTCCCTCCTGCCATTCTTTGCATCATTCTTTGGGAAACAACTCAATGGCCTGGTATTCGGGGCTGTAGTCTGTCCCTGGTGTTCACTTCCCCTTCTCCTGTGCCCATGTTCCAGGTATTCCCCCTTACACCCCTACAACCTCCTCACCTTCATGCAGTTAGAAAAACTGAGGGAATGTGTAAATGTGTCCAGGAAAGGTGTGGGTCACAGGAAAGGCATGTGTGTCCTGGTTATGGCCTGGAGGACGGGAACAGGCCTCCTTGGCTTGGCTCTGCCCATGGAATGTGAGGGTGGAGGGAAAACACACAGAACACAGACTTCTGATTCCTGGCAGCTTTCCTGCCTCTAACTGGGATGAAGCTGAGAAAACTCTGATATTCACCCATGACATAGCTCTCCATGATGTCAGGGGAAAGCATACTACCTCCTCCGTAACATCCTACGCTGGGGCCTATTGGCCAGGAGGAGAGGGTGGGAGAGAAGGAAGGCTGACCACAGCCTGGGCTAGGCCACAGAGGAGCCTGACTCAACCTGCCATTAACCTCCTCGGGAGTCCTTTCTCTAGAAGTGAAGGACTTGGACAGGGCTTTGCTATTTGAGTGCTACTCATGGGCTCACAGAAGTAACCTTTCCCCACCTGTCCTATAAAACAAGAGAATCCTGGACACCATCTGTCTGTCTAGGATCCAGTCCTCTGCTTTCCGGAAAAGCATCTTGGTTCTCACTTGAGAAATCTTGACAGCCTTGGATCATGTGGATCATGTGGAACTGAGTTCCCTACCAGGGTTGACAGAGCACTTAACATGCCATAGCTGGAAATCTCATCCCCCAGTCCTCCACCACCAGCACACTGGGCGGGATAACTGGGCGAGATAACTGGGGAGCTACTGGGGTCCATCTTGGCACCCACGGACACCAGAAAAGCTCAGCTGAGACACAGAAATAGACCTGTCTTGAGTCTGTTCCCAGGCCACATGTGCTGCCTGAAAGGAAGCTGGTGAGCGACAGTGGGTGGTACGGCTTGGTGGTTTCTAAGGGTGGCATATCCACAGCAGGAGCTCTGCACCCAGTGGAAGCCAAGCCCTTCAGCGGCTCTCCATCCTCCCTTCCCAGCAGTTCAACACTGCACGTTTCTCAAGACAGCCAAGATGCGAATTCGGCTTTGATGTAAGCCCTTAGGGCCTTTAGTCAGCAGGTCTGCATGAGCTTGGACTGCACTTGGGTTCCAGACATAAGGGGAACACAGTGTCCTATTCCCTTGAGTCCACATAGCACCAGAGTGGAAGCCACAGGTGATGAAGCAACATGTGACAAAATTAACTCTGTGGTCCAGAAAACATTCACAATGCTGAGTGGGTGCTGGGAGGGGAATATATAGCTGCCATCTGGTCTGGGGAGCCTCCTCTGCCTCCCACCTGGGGGTGGCCCTACCCACACCAAGGCTGGCAGATTCTAATCCAACTCCATACATCTAGCCTCCCACCTGCCACCTTGCATGGGAGGATGATGATGCCTGGAGCTGGCTCCCTGCTTGGCACGATGCTTCACCATGAGTAGGTGTTTGCAAGCGGTTCCCCTTTCCTGCCTACTTGCAGACTCAGACCCTGGTATGGTAGACCTTTGCAGTACAAATCCCGGAGGACAGCTTAAAAGCCTCCACACCCAAAGCCCCAACAGCTGCTCACTTCATGCTCTGCCCACACTCCACCTAGTTCATGCCCAGAGTTATTTGTGTGTCTCCTGCATTTCTTATAATGTTCAAAGAGGTATGCATTAAAGTTGAGCACAGAAACGAGAAAATACAGGGCCTGTGTATGGTTGCCCAGGTTGTGCGATATGTCAATGGCACCCTCTAGAGGTGGAAGAGCTCTGCTGAGCCCCTAGAGACAGGCTGGGGTGAGAAGCAGAGCCTCGTCTTGGGTCTGTGGGCACTTGTCACTGTCAGAGGGGCTACCAAAGGAAGGACCCCAGGTCTGTGGGCACTTGTCACTGTCAGAGGGGCTACCAAAGGAAGGACCCCAGGTCTGTGGGCACTTGTCACTGTCAGAGGGACTATCAAAGGAAGGACCCCAGGTCTGTGGGCACTTGTCACTGTCAGAGGGGCTATCAAAGGAAGGACCCCAGGTCTGTGGGCACTTGTCACTGTCAGAGGGGCTATCAAAGGAAGGACCCCAGCTCCCACCTAGTGCTGAGTGTCCAGATGCTTCCATGACCTCAGGTACCCCAGGAAGCAGATGTGGTGGTGAGGGACAGCTGAGGCCCTGCTTTCATCCGTAGCAAGCCTGTGTGGAGACCTTTCCCAGGAGCCCAGTCCAGTTAATAGCTGGAAGGGCAATCCCTGCATCGCAGATTTAATGCCAAGCGCCGATGATGTTCATCAAAGCTGACAGCATTTTGGTAAATGGCGGCTCTGTTGATTAGGCTGCTGTCCACCCAAGTATTACGAGGCCGAGGGAGCCATAAATCTTAATTCACTGATGGTGCAGAAGTGGTGAGGGAAAGGACAGTAGGGACAGACACCCATATGTCACCTGCAGGCGGCTCCACAGTGAGGCAGTGGCTAGGGAGTCCGCTGCATCCATCCTGGAGGCTACCAAAACCCCCAGACATGAGGGGTTGTTGAGAGGGGCTCAGCCAGTGTGTGCTCAGCCAGTGTGTGCTCAGCCACTGTGGAGACCTCTGTGGCCTCTTGGCCAAGGGAGCCTGGGGTATGGACTCCTAGGGCAGTTCCCTTCAGCTGTGCCCCAAAGTGCTTCCCATTTCTGCGTAAGACTGGAAGATGGACTTAGCCCCCACAGGAAGAGGCTAAAGTGTCAGGCTGGGACAGTGAGCATCGGATATGTGATGAGAGGCCTTGGAGGAGTAAGGAAACCCCAACAGGAACAGAGGGTATGTGGAGTGTTGCTGGCCAGGCTCAGACTGCAATGTGACAACTGTGTCCCCACCGACCTGGCCAAGCAATGTAATTGACAGCGTGGCCTCCCTAGCCCTTTCTGGTGAGCCCTATGGTACAAGAGAAACTCAGATCTGGGGCATAGCCACAGTCCCACCAGGAGTAGCTTTTGAGAACCAGCCACGGGGGACACTGCCACCTTGACCACTGGCTCCCTGTGGTTGTCTTTAAAAATAGGAGGCCCTAGCCAGGCGTGGTAGTGCACACCTTTAATCCTAGCCTCAGGAGGCAGAGGTAGGAGGATCTTTGTGAGTTCAAGGCTAGCCTGGTCTACAGAGTGAGTTCCAGGACAGCTGGGGCTATAGGGAGACCCTGTCTCAAAAAGACCAAAACAACCAAAAACCAAAAAAACAAAAACAAAAAACACACAAAAAACAGGAGGTTCAACCAAAAAAAGTGAGGACATGGTGGCCACAGTGCTAACATCTTTAATCCCAGGACTGGAGGTAGATGGGGGGAGGTCAGGAATTCAAGGCTAACCACAGATACATAGTGAGCTCAAAGCCAACAACAACAATAAGAATAAATAATTAAAAAATACCCAAAAAAGGGGCTGGAGAGATGGCTCAGTAGTTAAGAGTGCTGACTGTATTTATTTATTTATTTATTTGTATATTTTTTTCCCTCTTTTATTTGTTTATTTTTTAAGGGATTCTACAATATAATAACAGTTGTTTTCAGATAACATTGATGTTAATCAGTTTGTCGTACAATTGGTGCATTTTTTTTTTGAAGTGAGCCAAATTATTAAGCATAAGCAATGAATGTAAGTAACATTCATGTAAAACCAATTTGCAAGTATCTATGTCCAAATTTTGAACAACCCAAGGTTCCCATAGTCCAGTTGGAGATGCTACTTACTGCCCCAACTCCAGACTCCCAGGCAAGAAGCTGAAATCATAGTCGCTGTTCCTGGGTGGCTCGAGGCCAGGTAGAACTTCCACCAGAGGAGTAACCCTGACTTGAGTCACAGCCCACAGAGATGCAAGTGAGTACAGCACCACAGCACAGGCCTCACACACAACCACTCAGGTTGTGTTGTGTTGAGTGAAATGAGCTGCTAAGAGGATTCAAATGCTTCCTCTTAGAAAATGGCCACCAATCCAGAAGGGAGACAGTGACCTGGAGGGGTGCAGTGTGTCAGTGGAGCCAGAGGACAAGGGCGCAGAGTGGGACTGTGGGAGGCTGGCAGAGAGAAGAGCTATGTTTGGCACTGACTGACCCCTGACTGCAGCAGTGTAGAAGGGCAATTACAGCCGAGCAGCTTTGGGAAGCCCAGAAATTAGTCCTGATTAGGCCTTGTGAAGTGGTGAGCCACAGGAGAGGCAGGAGGGATGCTAATTAATCTTAGGCCAAGTCTTTTAAATTGCATTGACTTAATGGCTGGCCACAGTCTCAGTCTAAGACGCAAAGACAGCTCACGATAACAGGAAGAACTCCAAACAAGCAGAAGAACTGTGTGGAGTGGAGTGCAGAGAAAGGCCTCATTAACAGGAAATTAACATTCATTGCCGGGGACAGAAGCAGGCCCCAGGCTGGCACCCTGTGGGCCGGCTCTTCAGACCCTAGCTAAGGCAGCAACAACTGTTCCTGAAGAATGCAGCCTAAAGATGCACTCAGTGAAAGTAGGGAGACCTAGGAGGCTACAACCACCGGCTTCACATCCCAGCTGGCACATGAGGACACCCAGAGACCACTGGGTGGCAAGCATGGGAAAGCCTTTAGTGCACTCCGCTGCGAAGTGCAGTTCCCACTCTCCTGGGCACAGGATTAATAATGTTGATGGCCTTCAGCCTAAGTTTCTGCATCAGAACACTCCCTTGGGTGAACCCAAAGCATCTATATTGTAAAATCTCCCAGGGCCATTTGAATGAGGAGGTACAGCAGGAGCTGAGATCCTGACCCACCATGGAAAATGTATGGTTCCACCAGGCAGCTCTGTGTGCTCCAGACCATCCCCAAGGGAAGCCAACAAGGTCCCACAGCAAGGCCTGGACAGGCAAGATGTGGAACTCAGAGCCAAAGATCTGGTTCTGAGTCATGATTATGCCCGTTCTTAGCTCTGACCTTGGACAGCGCACTGAGCTCTGTGGAGCATCCTCCTCTGCTCCCTAACAAGAGGGCCACAGGAGAAACAAGCCTCTGTGTGTGCTGTTAGGGCAAAGCAGAGGAGGCATGTCTAGCTGAGGCCACACTGGTACTCAGGGTCAGTGCTCAGAGATGTAGGCTATGCTGTCAGCAGCATCAGCAGCTAGGCAAATGGATACCTGGGCTCTGTCTTGCTTACCCTGGCATGTAAGGCCAACCTGGCACATACTGCTCAATAAAAAAAACATCTGGTGAGTCTTCACAAGTGAGTGTGTCTGGTCTTCCTGCACACCCCTGTGGGGCTCTGCAGGTCCCAGGCACAGGGCAGATAGTCCAGAAGCCAAGACTACACAGAGAGGGTGCCCCACAGCACCTAGCACAGCCACCCAAGCCCACGGAATTGACACTCCTCATTCTAACATGTGTACCAGGGCCACAGTCCAGACTCTGCCCTGGGGTCCAGACCTGGTGCCATCCTCGGCGCTGGACTTTGCTGGGTGCTGTCCGAGAACCGCGTCTTAAATCTTCTTCAGCTTCTCGGAACAAGGCTCCTCGTCCATAATCTGCAGCAGACATAGGGAAGGGGCTAGTGAGGCATGGACAAGTGTTTTCCAACCGCTGCTCTGAAGCCCACGCCCGAAATGCCAGCTGGCTGCCCACATGAGGGATGTGGAGGCAGCCTGGCCAGCTGCAGCAAGCCAATGCCCAGCATAAAAGGGCTGTGCATGAAAGCTGCA
Organism: Rhizomys pruinosus; assembly: GCA_009823505.1. NCBI lineage: Eukaryota > Metazoa > Chordata > Mammalia > Rodentia > Spalacidae > Rhizomys > Rhizomys pruinosus. The sequence goes on along the minus strand of VZQC01012849.1, from coordinate 702,270 downwards.
GCATCTATGCATCAAACAACAGGTACAATGCACAACAGCAGCTCTACATACAAAGAACCACTGCCAAGACACAGACAGCAGGACAGCTCTCATGGCAGGCCATCTTTTATGTTTGTGTAAGAGTGGGCGGAGGAAGCCTGGTATGGTGGCACACACCTTTAATCCCAGCACTCGGGAGGCAGAGGCAGGCAGAGTTCCAGGATAGCTGGGTCTACAGGGAAACTCTGTCTCAAAAAGACGAACAAACAAACAAACAAACAAACAAACAAACAAAAAACTGTACTAAAACTGCAGTGGTTGTCTTAGGGGAACACCTTGGAATATCAGTTTCTTCTCTTGTCACTTTGCTGTAGTTTTATTTTTCCTATATACAATGGCTTTAGAGTATCCCATACTTGTAATCAATGGGATATACTACAACTAATTAAGGTTACTGTGCACCAGATGCATTACATCTCCTAGGTCATCTTGTCTTCCTGTCTAGCCAATGAGGGTGGGTATAATTATTCCACTTCATAGACGAGAAAACTGAAGTCCAGAGAACTGAGATCTAAGCTACAGAATGGCAGATCCAGGTTCATTCCCCTCTAGCCCTGCTCCGATCCAAACTCCCCCCTGTGCCTCAGGAGCATGCTGGCCTCTTGGACAAGCACCTGTTCTGAGGGTACTCTAGGGGTGGCCTCTCAGGAGCATGCTGGCCTCTTGGACAAGCACCTGCTCTGAGGGTACTCTAGGGGTGGCCTCTCAGGAGCATGCTGGCCTCTTGGACAAGCACCTACTCTGAAGGTCCTCTGGGAGTGGCCTCTTTTCTGATCCCATTTTAAAGAAGAGTAAACAGAAGAACAGAGTCCAAGTAGCCTCCCTAGAGTAACACAGCTGATCAGAGCCTGAGCCCACATGCCCAATCGTTCTACCCATTCAATACCACTGTCCCTACTGTGCAGACTAGGTAGGGAGCATCTTACACTCACAGGCATCCTGGGCTCTTCTCAGAGGGCATATGGAATCACTTTAAAATATGCAGGGGATGGATTAACTAAATGCAGAAACGAACAGTGGAATCAAATACTTCATGGGGGTTAGGTACTAAGACATACATGTGAATATCAGGCATTATTTAAAATTACCCTTAAATCATGGGTGCTCAAGGCCCAGCAATGTAAGAAATAGAGATTTCATGTTCTAGTTGCCTTTAGTTTATGGGAACAAAGGCCAAAGTCTGGTTTAAAAGGAACAGTAAAGGCTTTATGCTGGGGTGGAGTCCAGAGGTGTGTGAAAGACCCAGGTTCAATTCCCAGTATCTTTAAAAAGAAAATGTTCTTAGGGCTGGAGAGATGGCTCATTGGTTAAGAGCACTGGCTGCTCTTGAAGAGTACCTGGGTTCAAATCCCAGCACCCACATGGTGGCTAACAACCATCCATAACTCCAGTTCTAGGGGAATCCAACACCTTCTTCTGATTGTGGGCATTGCATGACATGGGTGCACTTACAGACATGCAGGGAATACACTCAGGCACACAAAATAAATAAATTTAAAAAAAAAGAAGTTTTCTCTTTCTTGCTCTGATAATATCTTTCTGGACAACTGTACTTTGCAAATGGGTGAGTTCCCATTTGCAGTATGTGTTTCCAAAGTCTCTAATTTCTTTCTTTCTTTTTTTTCTTCAGTCTTTTTAAGTCAGGGTCTCCCTGTAGCCCCAGCTAGCCTGAAACTCACTATGTAGACCAGGCTGGCCTTGAACTCACAGAGATTCTACTGCCTTTGCCTCCCAAATGCTGGGATTAAAGGCATATGCCACCACGCCCAGCTTCTAACTTATTTCTTTAATTAGTTTTTCTTTGTAGTGCTAGGGATTTGAACCCAAGGGCTTGTGATGTTAGTCAAATGCTCTATTGTTGATCTATATCCAGCCCCTTAATTTTCTACTTAATTTCAGTACATGCCTGACTAGGAGGGCCTATGCTCACCTTGTGCACCCTCAGCCTGTGAAGCACTTCTGGAGAAGTCTGTGTGAATGGCTTTCCGTGGGGTTGTCTTCAGCTCAGAGTTGGCCCCATTGACATAGACAGAGAAACCCTGTTCCAAGTGCTCCAGCCTCAGCTGCACAGGGTCCTTGGCCTTCAGATGTTTCAGTATCCTGGAAGAGAAGATGGTGGGCTTAGACCACAGAACTGTCTGTGCCACACAGTCCCACTGCCCACACTGAACTGTTTTGGAAGGCCATGGCAAAGTGTCTCTAAGTCAGAGGCCACCTGGCATGTGCCCTCTCCACAATGCTTCCACAAGGCCATTATCCCACAGAGAAGCCACAATGGGGAGATGGCATGGGTCCTATGGGGAGTTCTGATGTCTCTCTGAGGTTCTAATGTAATAGAAATTAATGTCCCCACCTTACTGTGGAACCCGAGGTAGGAAGAAGGCCCACCTGGGCCTTGTACTGTTACTTGGACTTGCTGAGATAATCCCAATTTTATGCAAGTTTCCTTTGTGTGAACAGCTGAATTTTGTTATATAACACAAAGTGGTCCCAGATATACAGCTTGATAGGAGAAATTTCTAGTAGCCTATCCACAAAGGGGGGAGCATCCTGCACCAGACCACCTCACGTGAATAGAGATGTTTCCAAACCCTCACCCATGGTGTTTCACGGCCATCGTTCTAGTCATAGTAAAACACATCACCATAGGAGTTTGTTCAGTGTGTGTGGCCAGCTCTCTCCATCAACTTTGGCTAAAGCCCAACCTCAAATATGGTCCTTGACCCACTCCTGACACAACACTGCCACAAATGGCATACAGTATCCATGTCAGTACCTCCAGAGCCAGGGCCATAAGACACCAGATTCTCAGGGTCTTTAGGACCACCTTTATGCACCCCATGGTAACTAGACTGACAAGGCAACAAGTGGGAGTCCACTTCAGTAACTAAAAACCCAACAAGTTAGCATATTAAAAAAATTTATAATACACATAAAAGGCAAGCCTGAATCTACACAGCCTATTCTCGTTATTCAAGGTCATGCTCCTAAAAGCCACCGTGCATACTGAACTGGCCTGTACTGAGCCATAGTTCCTGTGGGGATGGGATCTGGCTCCCGCCAGCTCTGGTCACAAAGTTCTCACAGCTGGTCAGCCTTGCACATGTGTTTGTTTGAATATACCTTCTAGATGCATGCCAGGCATGGGATTATGGGTATCATAATCCTATCACTCAGGAAGCTGAAGCAAGAAGGTTAAAAGGAGTGTGAAGCCAGCCCGGGCTACAAAATGAAGCCCTGCCTCAAAAGAAGCAACAACAAAAAGCAGAGACACTCTAGTAGGGACACAGCTCCACTGGTAAATGCTGGAGTTTGGTCTCTAGAATCCAATTAAAAAAAAAAAATAGCCAGGAGTAGTGGCTCAGCCTTGGAACTTGCAATGAGAATGCTGAGGGGGCAGAGATGAGATTGTTGCTGGCCAGCCAGTCTAGAGCAATCCATGTGCTCCACAAGAAGATTTGCAAAGTGGACAGTACCTAATGAACAACAGCCCGAGTTGTCCTCTAGCCACACACGCACACGCGCACATGCGTGCGCACACACACACACACACACACACACACGCATACACACATACACTCATGCATATGCACACACATAGAATAACAAAGCAGAGGCAGGTCATGACATCGTGTTTCACACTGAACACAAGCCTAGAGCACAGCAGCCTGGCCTGGCCCACGCTGGTCCAGCAGTAAGTCCTCCATGGCCTACATCATGGCTTTATCCACTCAGGAACACTAGATGGGATTTCGGAGCCAGGCCTAGGCCAGCAGAAACTGCACAACCAACAAAAGCACAAAACTGAAGATGCAGGTGCCACGAGTCCCATAAGGACCCTTTACAGCTGTGTGGGAGCGAAGGGGAATGTGTGTCAAGTGACTAAGCTATTCTGCTGCCTGCACATCTGTGTGGCTGGAAAAGCACAGGAAGGTTCAAGGTTCAGTGAGCAGCTGGTCATATATAGGACCTGAGGACCAGGACTGACCAAGTAGGGCACTATTCTTCACAACTACTCCATTACTCACACCATACGTAAGGAAACAGAGGCACAGAGAGGGCAAGCAACCTGCCCAAGGTTGCCCAGCTGCTATGTGGACCCAGAGTCATCAGCAGAACAGACATGTCACTCCTAGAGCTAGCAACTATTTGGCAATTTACAAACTTAAGACACTGCTTTAAGCTGAGTCTCACTTCTCTCAGAAGAAATAGGAAGATAAAGACAATGCCACACATTTGATCTTTGCCCAGAAGGGCATGTTCCAAGGAAACGGTTATTGCTGAGACCAACAAAATCCTAAGCAAGCCAATGTCTGCACTGGGCAGTGGATGTGGACCCTATGTCATACCAATCACCAGAAAGATCTGGATACAGTTCATGGGGCTGAAAAAAGAGGAAACAAGAATGTAATGGCTCACTTACCAAAGTGCTCGCCACCAGAGAAGCACAAAGACTTAGCTCCAGAGCCCATGAAAAAAAAAAAAGAAAGAAAGAAAAGCCAGGTGTGTAACATACACCTGTAATCCCAATGCCGGGTAGGGACAGGTGGGGTCCTGGGAGTGCGCTGGCCAGCCAGCCTGATGGGGAACCCCTGGTCCCAGGGAGACCCTATCTCAGAAAACATGGTGAGTTTTCTGAGGAAATGGCTCTTGAGGCTGACATCTGGCCTCCATATGCACACAGGAGTGCACACATACACACAAACACACAAACAAGCACACACAAAACAGTAGATGGGGAGGACAGTGGGGTGGGAACTAGTGATACAGGTAGGAAGGAGTCATAATAAGACCCATTACTTTGTAGGGTAACTTAAAATTAATAAAACAAAACAAAAACCCCAGAAGGTATGTGGTAGGTACAAAATTAAGAAAAAAAAAAAAAAGAAAACTTGGGTTTGTGGGCCCAGTGGAAGGTGACAAACATAAAATGATGGTGGGCGTGACAGGAAGTGGTGGAATTACAGTGCTTTCTTTGTTTACTTTTCAACAATAATAGCAGGAATGCTTATTACAAACTGCCTATCTCTTGCCAGTCTTGGAAGCCTGTGAGGTGCCCGATTATTGGGCAACAACACAGAACAGAAGGAAAACACAAGTCACTAAGAGACGTTCTCCAAATACAGTGCTCAGCATGCTCCTGGGAGCACAAAAGGAGAGGGTGTTGCAGACACTGTGGTCCCCAAGGAGAGAACAGGCCCGGGGTGGCCAGGAGACTTGAACCACCTGCTGCAGAGCATACTCCCAGAGACTGTCCCATTTCCCTAAGTCAGTTATGGCAGCATTGAATGGCCCAAGATCTAGGGCTGGGACTGTATGTAGGTCCCTGCTTAATCAGGATGATTTATGAAAATGGATTTATGAAACTGACAGGTTAGGAGATAATTATTCAGACTATTCAGGGAGGGGCTAGAGAAGCCCCCACAACAGCTGAGTACAGTGACTGCAGTGGCATCACAGAAAAGTGCTCCTTCAACTGGATGGCTGCTTGCATAAAGCTGTCCGCCTGCCTTTCTAATACTGAGCTCTGCGTACCCACTGCCCCACCAATGCCTGCCAAGATTGTCTGCCAGGACACACAGAGCAGTAGGGATGGCACAGCAGGATTTACTATGGGTTTGCCTCTCCTTCCTGCCTGGTCTGAGTGGGAGGCACAGACCATCATTTTGCCGGCCACGGCCATCTGAGTGCCCTCATGCCAGTGTCTAGCACAGTGTCCCAAGAAGCTCAAGGGCAAGCAAGGGCACAAGTCCCTGCTGCTCGTACTCCACCTCGCCCATGCATGTCACAGCCCTGTTTCCATGGTACTCACCCCATGACTTCTGGGAGCTCTTCCCATGGAGAAGGAAGCACGGGCAAAGTGTGTCCACAGGGACACAAGGTGTACTCTCTGGGCTGAGGAGCTTGAGAGCCATGTTTGTGGGCCGAAAAAAGCAGGGCCAGTGGTGAGGAGGGTTAGGCAGCCCAAAGGGCAGGTCCGCTGGCTGTTCACGAGACTATCATAACAGTCAGTGTGACAGGATGGATGACTGAGCTCTCCAAAGCATCTGAGTTATGCAGTTGTGAGGGACTGTCACCTACCCTCTGCTTCCTCAAGCCCTTGGTTATCTCATGGGCTAACTGAGGGCTCTGCAAGGGCCACCATCTCAGGTCTCTGGATGCCACCTGAGAAGGCAAGTGGATGTGAAGAAATGAGGAGGTAAGAGGACTGTGTGCCTCAAGAACCCACTTGAGTACATCCTGCAGTGGCCCTGGGCTCTACAATAGGAGACCTTGCTGCCACCTGCCCACTTGGGTTTCATGTTGAGCTAGAGTTAAGAGAGGGTGATGGATCCCCCACTGAGGCCTCTGATCAGCTTCAAGAATAAGACTAAAGAGAGGGGTGTCAAAAGCCTGCCATTCTACTCCAGCCCCTGGTGGCCTGCAGGGCCCAGTGTGCCTAGATGGAGCCTGGGAAGGGCATCTGCTCAGCCAATGGCAAATATAGCACCCTTGTGTGGCTTTGAGAAGTTTATCCCCCAGGGGCAGGGCTGTCCCTTCTGTAAGGAGACTCTTGGGGCCACGCATCTTCCTTCGGGGGCTTATTCTCCTGGAAGTTTTCCTCAGTGACCTTCTCAAGGACCAAGTACAAACAGGGCTGCCAGGTTCTTGGATCTGGTAAAACCTGTGTCCCTGCCCTCCCTCTACCAAGTAGGAACAGGGCTGCCAGGTTCTTGGATCTGGTAAAACCTGTGTCCCTGCCCTCCCTCTACCAAGTAGGAACAGGGCTGCCAGGTTCTTGGATCTGGTAAAACCTGTGTCCCTGCCCTCCCTCTACCGAGTAGGAACAGGGCTGCCAGGTTCTTGGATCTGGTAAAACCTGTGTCCCTGCCCTCCCTCTACCGCTGCTAGCCCCCTCTACTCTCCAGAGCCTAATCTTCCCAGCCAGTCCTCATTGCTAAGCCCTTGCTGCTCGCTCTTGCTCCAATCTGCTGGGGTGTGATTACATCTCAAGTAAGGCTAAGTGGCCAGAATCGCTAAGAAGCTGCTAGAAGGAAGCAGGGCTGCCACATCTCCTGAGACTCCTTCTGGGCCCTCCCACACCTGCCTGCAGCACATGACAAGTGCCTCCCACTTGCCCAGCAGTGACCTCAGAGCTGCTCCCAGGAGCAGGTAGGGTGGTGGACACTTGTCCCTTCCCTCTGCCAGCGACCCTCCTCACCTTCCAAACATAGCTCCTGGGAGTTTCTAAGGAATAGCACCTTTCCCTGCCCCTTAACCCTGTGTGGCTTAGGTGGGTCTGCCTCTGTCCAATTTTGTGGGCAGCCAACAGGTGAGCCTCACCAGACATAGGATAGATTGGTTGGAGATGGAAATGGAGCCCAAGCCAGGAGGGGCTGTACTGGAAGCATCGAAAAGCAATGTTCTCTACCCAGGGGTAGGATGTGGGTGGGGCTGATCCTGGCTGTCAGCCATTGTGAGGGAAGCCCTGCCTGAGCATGATTCCCACATAGGAAAGCAGGGGTGTGCAGACTGGTTTTTAAGATTTTAAGTTATGTGCTCACTTCGGCAGCTAAATAATTAGTTGCTAACTAATACAGTCTATGGGACTGCTGGCTCAGTGGCTCAATGGCAACAAACCCAAGGACCTGAGCTCCAACAACCCATTGTGGTGGAAGGAGAGAAATAACTCCCCATCACTCCGACTTCCACACATGAACCATGCTGCACACCCCCATGCATAATAAATACATTTTTGAAGCCAGGTAATGGTGGCCCACGCCTTTAATCCCAGCACTCAGGAGGCAGAAGCAGGTGAATTTCTGTGAGTTCAAAGCCAGCTTGGTCTACATAGTGAGCTCCCTACAAAGGGAGATCCTGTCTCAAAAAGACCAAGAAAAAAAGAAAATAAATACATTTTTGAAAATTAAAAACAAAACATAAAATGAAAATATTAATGCAGCCTGTGTCTTCTTCCTAGCAACAGCATCTTTTACCCTAGGTATGCTGGGCACTTGAAAAGCACTCCGAGAGGCAGGAATGAATATAAGAATATATTGACTATATGAATGTCCCCCAGCATTCCCAGGTAGCTGAGAGTGCCCTAGTGACTGCATACACCCTTTTCAGGGTCCCAGCACCCTGCTCTGCAGCCTGAACTCACTGAAATCATCAGCCTAGGTTTCTAATGTCAGGTGCACAACTAGGGTTCCAAGTAAATTATGGCTTTGTCCCACAAGATCCTTGCTTAGTACACACAGGACCACTGGCAACCCTGGCAGGTTTCTCACTATGAAAGTGTCAAACAAGATGCAAAGTGTAGCCTGGCTCTACCACTTCCTGGCCTGCTTGCCCTGGGTGCCCACTTTAATGAGTGCCATCATTCCACCCAGCTGCCTGGATGGTGTGCAGATAATGGTGGCCTGTGGCACCTGGCATGTGGCTGGCTCTCTGTGAAAGGCCCTTAAGTCTGCCTTGCTTCAGCTCTGGGGCATACCCATCCTTCACAGGTCCTGGGTTCTGCACAGGTCCCAGGTTCTGCATAGGTCCTGAGTGGGGGTCCTTTCCAGCTCCGCCTTTTCACTGCCTGCCATCAGCACAGTTCTCTCTCAGTGATGCCTCACCCCAAGCTTCACAGTAACTCAATTTTGATATATTTTAATTGTCTCCATGCTGCAACCTTGTCTGTGAAATTCTTATCTGTGCTATCAGCCAGCACCTCTGTGATCACACTTATTGATCCCCTGATTAATGAGAAACAATCTGCTGATAAGGAGCCGTGATACTCTCTCCCCAGGCGAGCCACACAGAGATGATTAAACCATCACCCAGGTGTTCAGTGGCAACAGCTAGCCTGCCAGAGACTGAATAAAAACATCCAGCTCCCTGCCATCATGAGGATAAACACCCCCAGTGTCTAATCAGCAGGAGGTCGCCTGAGTTGCACAACCCTGGGATGTAAGGAGAATTATACTGAACAGTTGGGCACAGAAGACACTGCTCAGCAATTCTGGCTGGTTCTAGAACATCCAGAAATTTACCTGGAGATTGTCCACGCAGAGTGGCACTGCCAACCCACTGGATGTGTCTAGAAATGGGGGTGGGCCTTGTTGCTACGGATAAAGGGGTCTTACTGGAATTCTGTGATAGGGCCAGTGGGCAGAGACGCTATGCAACAAACAATGTAGGAGACTATCCCATATACGCCCAGCACCTCACTAAGGGTCCATGGACAAGCCAACATGTGTCCAGACAGCCAGAAAGAGCTGAATGACAGGCAGGTGACACCCTTCCAGATGTGTTTACACCTGAAAGACTTCAAGCCCACTCCCCTAGTGCAGAAGTCCCAGTGGGTGTCTCCACTGCTCCCTCCCCTCCCAGGTAGATCTGTTTGGTGGGTCTACAGAATTCTATTTGGTTTGTGGTTTAACTTGATCTTTGTTGTTGGTGCATTTTTTGTTTGCTTGTTTTGAGACAGGGTCTCCCTGTACCCCAGCTGGCCTGAACTTGTTAATGTACACTAGGCTGGCCTCAATCTCATAGAGATTTGCCAGCCTCTGTGATTTAACTTGAATTTATCACCAATACTATAAAACACAAACTTGGATTCCAGCTTCTCTGCCACCATAGAGGCTCTCTGCCCCCTCCCTCCACCTGTTTCCACAAACAACCGTAGTAGAACTGAGCAGTGTGCACAGGAGAGCTCCAGGTGCCCAGCCCTGCCAGGCTGGCTGCTCCTTGCCTTGCCCCTTTGAGGCTTTGAGTTTGTGAATCCAGCTTATTGCAAGGTTCAGGCCTGAATACAAACCACAATGAACTGGAAGTGAACTTGCTTCGCTGGCCTTGAGGCCTCTTTCAACTCATATCAGGATGTTATGACCTTGACCACCGTACACTGCACTACTACTTTGGGCTTTTTCAAGATCTAGCACCCAGGGCCAGAATCGGTCCCGCCTTAACTTTAAATGACAGCTGACAACTTGAAACACTATGTAAATGAACTCCATCTTCCCAAAATGCTAGTAATTAAAAACATAGATTTCCAGAGCAGGTCTGTGCTTGTGAGGTGCCAGCTTACTCAGATGACTGGCACATGCTGCTGTATCCCCCTCTCCCTGTCCCAGCCCTCTAGGTGTAAGGCAAGAGGCAGGACTGGCACAGCCAACAGTTTGCTACCATTCAATCAAAAGATGCAACTAAAGCAGTGGATGGAAAAAAAAAAAAGGAGTCACAACTGCTGATAATATTCTCATCCTCTCCATGGAGGGATGCTCTGTGCTCCACTCCTGAAACAGGACCACTGTTGTTAATAAAGCAAAATCAATTTTTATTTGACTAATAACAAGGGCTGCCGTCAGGTGGCTTCATCTTACCGGTTCTTCTGCTGAAGCAATATTAAATACTCATCGTGTTTCTCATCAAAGTCTGTCACCATGTCCTTAGTGTAACCCTGAAAGAAGAAACAGAAAGATGTGACAGCGGAATGCAGGACTCTTTCTTTTTTTTTTGGTCTTTTCGAGACAGGGTCTCCTTGTAGCCCCAGCTGTTCTGGAACTTGCTCTGTAGACCAGGCTGGCCTTGAACTCACAAAGATCCACCTGCCTCTGCCTCCCAAGTGCTAGGATTAAAGGCGTATGCCACCACGCCCGGCCAGGACTCTTTTACTGAAGCTGGGCACAGGAGGCTGGCTGAGCTGGGAGGCCAAACCTGACGAAGGCCCAGCTCCCCTGGGTGTATCACTCTGGCAACCCAGAGCCCTAGAGACTGTGTGGAAGCCCAATGGGTCCTAAGTGCACACAGCTTTACCTCTGTACAAATAGAGGCCAGTTCCCTAGGCTCCTTACTATTCCCTCCTCCTATACCTTATGAAGTCCGGGGTACTGGCAAGGTTTGGGCCTCTTAAGATGTCTCCTCAAGATACACTATTCCATTATCTCAGTTATCACCAGGCCACCCTAAACTGGCTGTGGAAAATGGAATCTCCTATTCTCCTTCCATTGAAAGAGGAATTTGTGCTAATTATAAAAAACATGACCATCACAGAAGTACAGACCTGTACCTTGTCTTCTGCCCACAGGGCCCTGAATTTCCTTCTAGGGGTCTCTCAGCTGCACCTTTAAGTTGAGTGGCCCCCTTAGGTACCTATGACAGTTTCTCTGGACACCTGAGTCACACAGCTATGGCTTAGAAGCACAATTACCACGTGCTCCCCCAGTTACAAGGAGTCACAGTTTGGGGAGCAAAAGACAAGTCAGCCTCTGACCTTGTTGACACACGGGGTGGAGCTCTCTTTCCTCTGGGTAGGGGGAAGGTCATGCAGGTAGGGTCCTGGTCTGGAATAGCCTGAGAATAGTGATAAAGATGGCAAAAATGGGCTAGAGCCTGGCTCAGTGGCTAAAAAGCACTCTGGCTGCTCCTGCAAAGGACCAACTTGGAGGCTAACAACCATCTGTAACTCTAGTTCTAGAGGATCCAATGCCCTCTTCTGGCCTCCCTGGGCACTGCACACATGTGGTACACCTACATACATACAGGCAGAACACTCGTACACATAAAATGAAAATATTGGGCTGGAGAGATAGCCTAGCAGTTAAGAGCACCGACGCTCTTGCAGAGGACCTGGGTTCGATCCCCAGCATCCACATGGCGGCTAAGAACCGTCTATAACTCCAATTCCAGGAGAACTCCAGTTCCAGGGGAATCTGAGACCCTCTTCTGACCTCTGTGGCATTGCACGACATGGGTGCACAGACCTACATGCAAACAATACATTCATACACATATAAAAATAAATAATAAAAAAAAATGAAAATATTTTTTGGTAAAAAGTAGAAAGAAGAGCCAGGGAAGATAGACTCCCATCAGTCCCTGTATCCAGCCAAGGTCCTTACATCCACTCATAGTCCCTATATCCACCCATGCCTAAACAAGTATCCAGATAATTCACTGGTCAGTTCATTTGTTGCTTTAAAGCTACTTCCAAGGCTCTGTCCTCTGCAGCCAAATGAATTTTAAGTATTATGCTGTAACCTATCATATTTCACCTGTTACAACTGAGTAGTACTTTTGTGTGGCCTGTTTTGAGACAATGCCTCACAATACAGCACAGGCTAACTCTGAGCTTGTGGTCCTCCTGCCTCAGCCTGACTTGTATGTGCCAACCCTCTGGGTCAGACAATTATTATAGTATTATTAAGGGATTACAATGTGTATTAAACTATATATTACATGGTATGTGGCATATATATATATATGATCTGTGTGTGTATTGAGGGCGTTGATACAGGGTCTCACACTGTAGCCCAGGCTGGTCTTGAATTTGCAGCAATCCTCTGCCTCAGCCAAAAAAGTGCTGCAATTAGAGGCATTTACTACCAAGACTGGCCCTTGACCCAGTGACCTGTGCCAGGAGCTCTCATTGTTCCCCTCTATCCTCCCCAGGTTCTTCCTTGGCAGGATCCAGAGTCCTTCCTGCATTGCCCTCTACCCGGGCCTTCTTGGGCCAACCTTCCTCCTCTGCCCACAGATGCAGATGCTATACCCCTGCCTGCTTCCCTCTCCTTCTCTACTCTCTCTGGTTATCAGGCAATGGGGCCCCCAGGATGGGGTACACAGGCAGCCATTCTCAGATCAGCCTAACAGGCCAGTTCCCCTTTCTCCTCCATGTCCTAGAGACCCCAAGTTGTTGCCACCTGCTTGCCTCTTCCCCTGTCACCTCTACTTTTCCTATTATCCAGCCAGCCTCACTTCTCCCAGCCCTCTGCCTCTCAAGTGCTGGTCTGTACACACATTATCTGGGGACCATGCCACCATCAGATTCTGACTCATGAGGACTGGGAGGACCTGTGGGCATCCCTAACCAGCTCCCAGGTATTACCTGCAGGTCATACTTGGCCTATACTAGGCACTCTACCACTGAGCCACATCCTCAGCCCCCGAAACCTCTGAGTCTCATTAAAGTTTCATGATAGCTAACCTAGTCAGCTAGCCAGTGAACAATAACAAAGGTGGTATTATAAAATGAGAAGAAAATTAAAAAAAACAAATTGACAGTATTTCTCTGGTTTCCTGAACTGTCCCCAGAGGTTCCTCCAGGGACTGAGCCCAGTCTCTTATACCAAGGGTGTGCACAGGACTCCTCAGCACTGAAGAGCTCCCTGAAGGATGGTGACTCTGGGGAGCATTCAGTACCCTGCAAAGATCAAAATTCTCTTTTGATCTTTGCAGCAGCTGTGCAGTAGTTATCATTACTCCATTTAGGAAACAAGGAAATTCATGCTGTGCATCTTTTCCAACACTATCAACTCCATAGCAAGGTACGTAACCATTTTGAATTATTCAGGTGTCTGCTGATATATTATGGTATGAAGCATTATGGTACAAAGCATTTGATGGCATTTTTAGAAGAAATACAGACTTCAAAGAGATGTGTGTGGCAGGCTGCTTTAGGCTTTTACCATGGACCCTCGTGGGAATCTATCTGTTCTTCTCCAACAGGAGGCAGATGTCACAGAGATTTAGAGCAAGGTCAGCCAGCCGGCCTGGATGCTTCTCAAATGCTAGTGCACACAGACCACCTGGGAACTGTGAAGTAGTGAGGGTTCTGATCAGGAAGGCTGGGAGCCCCCAGGCATCTCAAATTGGCTGGTGCCTATAGGCCACACTTGACAAGCCAGTCCCTCTACTAGCATACCTTACGCCTCACCATTTAATACATGTGGCCTGCAGTCGCTGTCTCTAAAGTTGAGCCAGGATTTGGAGTCCAGACATGGCACTGGATATGAGGTTGTGAGTTCAGATGTGGTCTGTCCCCTCCAAAACTCAGGTTGGAATTTGCTCCCCAAGCTGATAGTGTTGAGAGGTTACCAGGCTTTGGGAACTGGTAGGCCACAAGAGTTCTGCCTTCACAGAGGGACTATGTCAGTCTGTCACTCTTGAGGGACAGTTACTATCTGAGGAATGAATTCTCTTAAGACTGGAACACTATGGTTAAAGGACTGTTAAGAGTGAGGCTCCCCTTGTGTTTTTCTCTTTCTTCCATATGCCCACTCACCCTTCCACCTTCCACAGTGTTATGGTGTTCCTCACCTTGAGTTGCTGCCATACCCTGGAACTCTCCAGGTTCCAGAGCACAGAGCTACATAAGCTTCTTTTGTTTGTAAGTTGCCCCTCTCTGAAGACAGACAAGTTAGATGTAGGCTGGATGTGCTAAAGGGTTAGCAGCGCACCTAGCGCCACGGACTTCCCACTCATCATTTGTTACATAGTATTTGTGAAACCCTGTTCATGAAACAGCCCTTATCCCTACCTCAACCCATATTGGTCCTAACCTGCTCCCTTACCTATTCCATACCCTTTTCTAGAAATCTAGCACATCTCCCTCACCCCAGTGAAGGGTCCTCCAGGGCCCAACTCAGTTGCCGTCTCCATGAGACTCCCCAGCTACTCATCTCCACTCCCTGCAGTTCATCCAGAAACCCTGCAATCAGTGTTACCTTATGTACAACACACAACACAGCATTAAGGGCTAAGTTATTAGCACTTCACCATATCAACTGCTCCCATTATCTGGAGCTGGACATGGGAGTGAGCCTGTTTCTTCTTTAAAAGGGGAAATGTCAATGAGTTGGCCTCACAGAGCCAGTCAGCAGATGAAAGAGGATGGAAGTGGACATAATGAGAAGCCCTCCCTTTCTACTAATGTATTACTCAGATTACAAATCCCAGAGGCAGAGCTGGGGCTTGGGAAGGAAGACGGTGTGGGGCTTGGAGTCACTGCCACAGCTCCACAGTGGCTATGGCTAACACATGTTCTGTGAGCCAGACTGTGCTAATCCCACGTGGCACCAAGCTCAGTGAACACCAGCATTCTGGTCACACCAAAGGCTGCTGCTCCCTGCTGCTGTATGCACACTTCATTATGCACAAGTTTCAATTCCTTATTTCTAAGATGAAACCACTGACAATGGAGTGAAAACCTTAGAAAGGGTCAAGTTAGTCCTCTGTTTTCCACCAACATTTGTTGAGTGCTTGCTATGTGGCCCACTCTTATACACACAATCAGGGTTTAAGTTGACTATCATCATCATTATTGGCTATCAGTTCCTGGGGTAAACAATGGTATACAGTAGGTATATTGTACAGTAGGTACAAGTAGGTCCCCTCTGTCCACAGAGATAAGCTCCTACAGATCCAGTGGATGCCTGAAACCAGAGCGGCGCAGGCCTGACATCCAGAACTTTGCATCTTCTGTCTCAGCTCCTCATTGCCAGTGTCACTGCTATACCATTTTGGAACCTTTATCTTTATTAATAAAAGACAACACATGACACCTTGACTATTGATCTGGTGGCTACTGGATTTCTGATGGGCAGGTAGCATGTGGAGTGGGTAAGCTGGACACAAATGGTTCACCCCAGCAGGAAGGTGTGAGTTGCATTCTTACTAAGAATGGCATGCAATTAAAAAACTTTTTATTTCTGGAATGTTTCCATTTAATGTTTATAGGCTGCAGTTACTATATATAACTGAAACCACAGGAAGCAAACCCTCAGATACCTAGGGGAAGAGTGTTTAAATCTACCCATCTCCTCTCCCACAGTGGTACAAATCCCCATTGGGGGATGCTCCTGCCCTGGTCCCTGCAGGCTGTGCTTGCCACTGCAGCCATCAAGAAATGGAACTGGTTACCCCTCTGCTCAGGACTCAGTTGGGTGCCTGTCCCGCCAGGAGTGAAGGACAGCAGCCAGAAGACCCTACACCATGGGCCTCCACACCTACCTGTGACCCACTTCAAACCACTGCACTTCCCTCACTCCAGATGTCCAACACTCCCACCCTACTCCCACTTCAAGGCTTTCTCCAATTCCTCTGCCTGGAATGTCCTCCCCGCTCCCGGAGAATGCCTGGATTTCTTACTTTGTAGACCCAGCTGAATCTTCCCTGCCCACTGAGGTCCACCTATTAATTCTTCTGCTGTGATGCTGACAAATGCAGCTTAGGGGAGAAGAGATGTATTCTGATTTGAGGTTACAGGACATTATGGTGGAGGAGTCGAGGCGGCAGGAGCTTGAGGCAGCTGGGCACAATGCACCTACAGTCAAAAAGCAAAGAGCTGCCGGGCGTGGTGGCGCACGCCTTTAATCCCAGCACTTGGGAGGCAGAGGCAGGTGAATCACTGTGAGTTCAAGGCCAGCCTGGTCTACATAGTGAGTTCTAGGACAACTGGAACTACAGGAAGACCTTGTCTCAAAAAGAAAAAAAA
>VZQC01012849.1:657825-685959 GCA_009823505.1 Rhizomys pruinosus | reverse complement strand
AAAAAAAAAAAAAAAAAAAAAAAAAAAAAAGGCAGCAGCAGCAAAGACGCATGAATGCTAGTGTTCCGCTCACTTTCTCCTTTTTATAAAGTGCAGGACCCCCACCCAGGGGAAGGTGCCACCCATAGGTAATAATTGAGACAACCCTCACATGCATGCCTTGTCAAACTGAAAACTGAGATTACCATCATACCACCCTATATGAAGCTGAGCCCACATGTGCATGTGTGGATAGACAATCCCCTCATTTAACTCATTTGCCTTATTTATTACATCTTTTGTTTATTTTCAGATGACCTTAGACTAAGAAAAGGCCAAGTGCTTTCTCTGTTGTTTGTTGTCCACCCCGGCCCCAGAACAGTGCCTGACAAGAGCGAATGAACGCAGGAGACAGTTGGGCTAAGATTCAAATGTCATCGTGTTACCCGGGCAACAAGGGAAGGGCTTTCCAGGCAGCAGGATCAGCAGGCGTAAAGGCTTGGGAGCCTGGGCAGACACGAGCTATTCAGAATGGCCAGAAGCTGGGTGTGAGAAGACTGGGAACGTGGGGGTCATGAAGAGCAAAGTGTCTAAGGTTTAGATGTGAATAGATGAGTCCACCATCCTCACCCTCAGAAAACCAGTGACTCGTGTTGGGAGAAATAAAGGCCACCAAGGATTGGTTAGATTTAAAGATGCTGTACAGAGTCGCTATGGCAGGGATCCTATGCTCCTCTGAGGCCAAAATATTGGAATTCTCCTAAATGCCGCTCATTTAGTGAGTGCCTAAGCCTGAGCTGTGTCAGTGGGTAGCTGGGAGCCCAGCACTGGTTTTCTGGACTGAGGATATGGAGCTGAGACCCTGTGCCTGGAGGCATCATATCCTGAAGAGGACAGTAACTACCATAGGCTAATAAGCAACCTATGAAGACAAGGGGCAGGGGTGGGCACTGTAGA
This sequence comes from Rhizomys pruinosus, assembly GCA_009823505.1. Classification (NCBI taxonomy): domain Eukaryota; kingdom Metazoa; phylum Chordata; class Mammalia; order Rodentia; family Spalacidae; genus Rhizomys; species Rhizomys pruinosus. Next base: position 685,023 of record VZQC01012849.1, on the reverse strand, counting down.
AGCCACAGATGGAGGCTACGCATGTGAGTCACTCCATCCTCTACTGTGTCGGGGCTGCTGAGGACCAGATCTTGAGGACCCCCCTCTACTGCTGTTTACCATGTTCTCTGTGGGTGTCCATTTAAGACCCTTAATAGTTTGGGTGCTGGGATCATTATCCACATTTTACATAGGAAGAAAGTAAAGCTTCATCAGCTGAAGCAAAATGTTTGGGGACCACAAAGTGGAGAGACTAGACAGTATTAGTTACTTTTGCATAGCTCTGATTAAAATACCTGGAGAAGAATTGAGTGGAACTGTCCTTGGCTTGCAGTTCAGAGGGTTCAGTCCGTGACTGCTTAGCCCCAGGTACTTAGGCAGAGCTCTATGGAGGTAGGACAGCAGGGATAGGAAGCAGAGTGAGCCATGAGGAGACAATATACCTGGAAGAGTCACCCCTAGTGACCTACTTCCTCCAACCAAGCCCTGCTTCTTAAAGTCCCCACAACCCCTCAAGGAGCACCACCTGCTGGGGGCCAAACATTCCACAGGTGAGCCTGTTGGGTCATTTAACATCCAAACCACAACACCAACATCTGTTGTTTCTGTCTGCTCAGCAGCTACTCCTTTTCTTCTGGCTGTCAGGAGGATTTTCCTTTGGGAAAACACCTCCACATGTTGTGGGTGGAAGTAACATTCCTGCCTTACACAGGCAGGCACATGGCCATGTATTCCACCCTGGGTTGGGTGGTACACAAAACTAGGTCCTAAGCTAGACCAACAGACTCAGGCCCCAGCCCCTCCCTCTGGAATGATGGAGCTGATAGGAACCAAAAGCTACTAGAGATAAAGGGAAGTTGTTTCTCCACACAGAGGAAGAGGTAAGTTTTTCACCCGAGTTTACCCTTATGAGTATCGCCATGTCTTCCCTGGAAAAGCCTGCCTAAAAGAGACACAACATAGAGGCAGCAGCCTGAGGACTAAGAGACAGATAGGCAGAAGCGAGACCCTGGAACAGGTTACCTTGTCCCAGCCATATCTAAAGCTAGGCTATCTTGGACCTTGGAATCCCAAGCTCCCCTTTGCCCTCCCTCCCTCTCTCCTTTCCCCCTTTCCTCTCGCCTTCCCTTACTTGTTGCTCTTTTTGAAATGAGATCTTGCTCTGTAGCCCATGTTGGCCTGGTGAGTGCTATGTAACCCAGACTAGCATTGAACTTGTAGTCCTCTTGCTTCTGTATCTGACAGCAGGTACTCCAGGCATGTGCCTTCATGCCCAGCTACACTCTCACTTGAGCCACTCAGGACTGCACATGTATATAATGTATACCTGAGTTCCAGACAGTATGGCAGAAGAGCTAATGCTTTTCCAAAGTTGGCGCCATGTTCAAAGGTTCAGAGAAGCATTTAGCAGAGGATTAAATGGCACTTTAATGGATGCCTTTTTGATTTGTTTCTGATGGTACTGGCAATCTCCAGCCTCTCACATGCTAGGCAAGTACTGCACTGCTGAGTTATATCTCCAACTCCATAATAAATGTTCTTTTGTACACAATAAAGATGACTCACATGTATCTTACAGTATGAAACTCCTAATCTTCCTTCAAAACCCACCTAGGTCCATCTCTTGTTTCCCCAGTGATTCTGTGATATTCTAGTGCTGGGACTAAGTCCTTCATGCATAGTATTTGAATGTGAAAGGACAGTTCTAGCCTGTGTTTTACTGCATTTGCTAATTTGCTAACTTGTCTGAAGGAATACTATCCTCAAAAAAAAGAGAAAGAGCTGGGCGTGGCAGCTCATGCCTTTAATCCTAGCACTTGGGAGGCAGAGGCAGAAGGATCTTTGTGAGTTCAAGGCCAGCCTGGTCTACAGAGCAAATTCCAGGATAGCTGGGGCTACAGGGAGACCCTGTCTCAAAAAGACCAGAGAGAGAGAGAGAGAGAGAGAGAGGGAAGGAAGGTAGGAAGGAAGGAAAGAGAAGAAAGGAAGAGAGAGAGAGAGAGAGAGAGAGAGAGAGAGAGAGAGAGAGAGAGAAAGAAAAAGAAATTCTCTATACCTAATATGCCTGTATTGCAAACAGAAGCCTAGCAAGACCTAAAGCCACAGCTGAGGCTGCCCCCTAGAGGTGGTTTGAACTGAAACAATGAACCCCAAACCAGGAACGCTGTTTCTCCTGTCTGGGGGCAGATGGATGCCAGAGGGAAAGTTTGGGTATTGTTTGATGGCATTAGACAGCCATTCCTATTCATCACCCTTCCCACTTGGCACCACTACTACAGCTATGAACCAGACCCAGAAGTCTAATCTCATACTTGGTTTCAGGGTTTACAGTCTCTGTGTGGAGCCAGAATCCAGGCTTTTATCCTAGACTCCAGGCCTCAGGATACTGTATTTTTATGGAAAAAGATCACCCACCCCCAGCCATCTGAGGAATCATTTTCAATCCACATCTGATAGAAAAGAATTCACATTTATTTCTTTTTATTCTCCAAACAATTCTCTTATAAAATTGTCATGCATGCTATAAATTATCTTTAAGCCTAGAAGATACAGAGGATTTAAAAAAATCTTGAGTTTGCTTTTAAAAATCAACTTTCTATTAGTACTAAGGTTGAAAATCACCAGCAGACACAAGTACAGATAGACAAGGGATAGATGTGGCCCCCAGGCAAAACTTCCTCATTCGCATCCCTTGTGCTACAGGGGGCCGACTCCCTTCACAAATCCATGCATGTTCAGTATTTACTGAGAACATGCTCTGGCCTGATTCTGAGGACACAGTCCAATGGAAGGGACTGTGGGCAGGAGTGCTGGAGGAGGCAAGACTGGTTCTTCTAGGGGGTCGGGAAGGCTTCTGTGGCAGACCTACAAGCCATGACGATCCTAAGAAGGTACCTGGAAAAGAAGGTGTCCAGTGCTCGCTTCAGCAGCACATATACTAAAATTGGCACCATACAGAGAAGATTAGCATGGTCCCTGCACAACAATGACATGCAAATTCGTGAAGCGTTCCATATTTTAAAAAAAATTAAAAAAAAGGTGTTCAGATGGAAGACCTGCAGATGCTGTGAGATAAAAGCATGTTGGGGTCCAGTGAGGCAGGAATGGGCTGGGGGACAACAGGTGCCAGACCACCAGGTCACCCTCAGGCAACCATGCAGGTCACCAGGCGGCCCTTGGTCTTACAACGAGGCAGCCAGGAAGCTTTCAGACGGTTTGGCAGACCTTGCACCTCAGGTCCCTAGTTGTCCAGCCCTGGGGGTGGGAGGGAAGCATCTCAAGGGTCCTCTGGAGGCTAGGCCAGCCTGGCTCCAGGCAGGGCTCTGGGGAGAGGGAGGGAGGGAGGGAGAGAAGGAGGGAGGGAGGGGGACTCAGGCCTGCACAGTATACAGCCTTTGACTGCAGAGGAAGGGGGTGTGTCCAGAGTTAGGCACTGGTGTTGGTGAGGCTGACTGAGCACAGCTTTTACAGTTCTTTCTACAGACCAGCCCCTGGGCATGAGGGGGAAGAAACAAAAGATTAAGGTGGCAGCTTAACTTCTGTCGTCCCCACTCTCAGGCTCCACCTGCCTGATTTGCATCCAAGCCCTTTCCCAGCTGAGGGAAATCTATCACCGGGACAATATCTATTACCAGCAGCCCAGCAGGCAAAGCTGCCTGAACTGAGGCTACCCAGAACTGCCATCAGACCTCAGGAGCTGAGATGGGGGGCTGGTCCCATTTATCCTACTCCAGTCTCTGCATGCCTCCTGCAGCTGGGCATTGGGCTACCGGCTGCAGACAAAGATGAGTAGCAGTCATGTGCCTCCAGCGCCCTTCCTGGCCTCATTTCCATCTTCCTACCACATCTCATGAGCCATATATCCTCTGGCCGTTTCTCAGGAAAACCCACTTTCCCTCCTCCAGGCTGCTGCCCTTGGTCACTCTCCTGCCCAGAACATCCTCAGGGAGGCCTGCTTGGCTGAGCAGCTCCTCTTCATCCTGCTTACTGTGACCCCAGTCTTAGAACCTCTATCCTTCCCACCTCCTTCCCCAGTGCTCACCCAGCAGGATGCCAGACCCCAAGGGCAGGGACAGTGCCCCTTGCTCTATCTCCCAGTGCCATATAAAGAACGGACAGAGTAATTGTGGACAGTTAGGAAGGAGAGGAAGAGGAGGAAAGGGAGGAAAATAAAAATCCTTGGCCTCAGAGAACTCTGAAGGGTGGAATCAGCAAAAACAATCACTCTGATGCAATGCGGCAGGCACCTGTGCTGTGAATCATTGGCATAGTGCAGAACTTGGTGTTGCCTTGCAGGGCCAAGGGTCTTCACATTGCAGTGAGTCATGACGGTACTCGTGGGGAAGGCAGGGGGGAAAGGTATGCAGGAAGATGCAGGAGACCCTGGAGCCCATCTTGAGTCGAGGGCAGGGAATGGTGAGAGTATGCTGCTTGATCACAGGATGCAGGAGCCCTGGCCTCTGACAAAGGCATGCCTGAAACCTGTGTTCATCCAACGGCAGGCACCAAGATGTCCCTTAAGTCTAGGGAAAACACAATGGGGATTTAAGTTAAAAAGCTAACCAATGGCTCCTACCTGTAATCCCAACTGCACTGGAGGCTGAGGCAGGAAGATCAGGAGTTGAGCCCAGCCTGGTCTCATGTAGCAAATATTGTGTCTCGAAATAAAGAAGGGCTGGGGGTGTAGCTCAGTTTGGCAAGTGCGTGGTCCTAGGTTTATTTCCCAGAACCACAAAAAACCATAGCAGTTTTCTGTGTGAGGTAACACTGACCTAAGAATATAAAAGTGAGGGCTGGAGAGATGGCTCAGCTGTTAAGAGCACTGGCTGCTCTTGCAGAAGACCTGGGTTCAATTCCTAGCACCTACATGGCACCTGACAGCCCAAGATCCATGGGGTCACTAGGAACCACCTACCCCTCTGCATACCTTATGGCCCTTGATGTTCCTACTGACAGCCAGGTTCCTCCCAGTGAACTCCTGCATGCACAGATCTTCCTCCAGTCTCTTTCAGGGGACCCAAGACAGTTTGTCATTCCTTCTTGGTCTTGAGTAACCAAGGCAGGCTTGAGACTTGTGACAGAAAAGCCACCCTCCAGTGCATTTCACAAATAATCCTGACTCAGCTGATTTCCCACAATGGCTGCATGGTCCACACTTCAAGCCCCCCCAATACAATTCCTCAGATCATGGTCCCCAATTTTTATTTTTATTTATTTTTAATTTTTATTTATTTTTTATGTGTATGAGTGTACTGTCTGCATGTAGGTTTGTGCACCTGTGTCGTGCAGTGCCGCAGAGGTCAGAAGAGGGTGTCGGATTCCCCTGGAACTGGAGTTAAAGACGGTTCTCAGCCGCCATGTGGATCCTGGGAATCGAACCCAGGTCCCCTGCAAGAGCAGTCGGTGCTCTTAACCGCTAGGCCATCTCTCCAGCCCCGGTCCCCAATTTTTAATGTGAAATATGGTTACCAGGGAGGTGTGTGTCACAAGGCCCCCAGTTCTTGATCTCTATTTGACAGCTGGAGGGCAGGTCATTCTGGGCTGTAGACCCTGATTAGGGGCACACAAGGAGAGGAGGGATGGCTGGTGGGATTTTGCTGTTGTTTTTGGAAGGGAAGAAAGGTATGAGGAGATTCTCCAAATGTCAGTCTTCTATAAATGCAGGATTTTAAAAGTGGAAGGGCAGCCCATAAATCACAGGCTGAGACAAATCACGCCCCAGGGGGATGAGTAGGCAACTGTACCTGCGTCATCACACCTGGGAGAATGTCCTAGCAGCATCACTCACAAGAGTCATGTGATGGAAGAGATGAGATAAACAGGACGTGTAATATCCATAGAATGGAATTTTCTTTGGTTATTGTCTTGGTCCATTTTATGTTGCTGTAACAAAATAACTGAGCTGAGGTAAGATGTGCCTGCCTCTCAGAGAGAGGCTGGGGTAGGATGTGTGTCTGCCTCCCAGAGAAGAGCTAGGGTAGGATGCATCTTCCTCTGAGAGGGAGGCTGGGGTAGGATGTGTCTGCCATTGAACCTTTAGATTAGGCAGCTGGGCTAGCAACAATCACAGCCTGGAGCTGTGCACCAACCCTAGAATGCCTTGTCACTGTGGCAGGCAAAGAATGGTATCAGGTTGGTGGCAGAAGGCAGGATGTGGACCACCAGGAGGGAATTAGGGAGCCGGTGACAGAGGAGTTGTTGTTGTAATCAAAACAGTGCTTTTATGAATGTCGTCAGTGGTGTGCTGTCAAAAGGGGATGCTTCAAGTGCCAAGACAGTGTAGGCAGCCGACAACAGGCAAGAAATCAGGCTTGCAGACACAGGGCCAGAGGCCATTCCTTGGTGATGCTTTGTTTTCAGGAGGAAAGGAAGGGCTCAGGAGTCTGTTTGGTCCCCAAGGTACTGTTCATCCTCCCCAGAAACCAGTTCTTGAGGAGGGGCAGCAGCCTCTGGGCCTCCTGTGAAGAGGTGAGGCCTAGCAAAGAGCCTTGCTTTAAGACAGATGTCTCTGAGTCCTTTAGTGAAACCCTGCCAGTTCACGGGGGCAATGTGGGAATCAAGGAGGCAGAATTCATAAAAATAATTAAAACAAAACTCTACATCGCGTAGTCTTAGGCCAGGCCTCTCCAAGCCCTGGAATCAAACTGAAAAGGACCCACAGGTTTCCCGATAGCGAATGCTGGGTACAAATACCCTGACTCCCCAGGGGCTGGGGGAAGCCAGATAAACCACCTGCAGTTGTCTGTCCCCATTAGTCCTCAGTTCTGCCATGGTCACGTATAGCTCCTATGCAGCCCAGGCTGGCCTTGAACTGCCTCAGCTTCTCAAGTGCTGGGAGTACAGACATCGCCCTCCACACTGGTTCTGTTGTTGTTTGGTTTGGTTGGTTTCATTTCTTTTTTTAAATGAGAACTTTTTTTTTCTTTTTTTAAGATTAGCATATAATTTCACTTTAACCTGCACAACAGGTTCGAACAAGATGAGCCAAAACCCACCCAGTAAAGTGAGGAAGCATAGGGTCCAGGGAATCCAGACTCACCACAGCCTACACGGCACACTTGGAAACATGTTCAGTGGGTAGTTTAGGAAACATAAAGGCTACACGGCAGTGAAACAGTATTTCAGCAGGCACTATTTATGCTACGTACAAGACTTACATCAAGTGCCATATAATGGGCCACTTGAGCATGTATACATGGAAAGAAAGGTCTAGAAGGATGCATGCCAAGATTCAGTGGCAACAGTTACTCCAGGATGGATTAGAGGATGGGGAAGAATGAGCTGGACTTTAGCACTGCCTTATCTGGGTTGGCAGTAGCTTTGCAATTCTAAGGAAGCTGTTCTCATCTGTTATTTGAGGAATAAATCACGATCCCTCTTCCAGAAAAAGAAATAAGCATCAAGGACTCCTCCTGGACAGACAGACTGGCACACCACTATGCCTCTGACTTTGAGATCCTCAGGAGCTTTGAGCCACCTTCCTGAAAAACCCACTCTCCCCCCTGCCTGCGTGTGACAGCCAGCTCAGTCCAAAACTTCCAGTCCCAGTTCCTTCCATGCTTTCCCACCCACACCCAACCCTACGACACAGCCACACTCTTCACAGCCTCCCCTTTCCAACACTTCTCCCCCAAACAGACACCAGTTTTTCTCCTGGGATTCCACAGTGGCTCACCTGGCCCCCTGCTCTAGCCCGAGCTGTTCCCTCTGCAGAGATACTCGGTTCTCAGAGATGTCTGTGGTTTCTCAATTCCTTCCTCTCTTCTCACCCCTACACCCGGACTTCCCTAAGAACAGACCTAATCACCCTCCCAGGACCCCACACACCTCTCACTACCCACAAAAGGGGAGCCTCTTTCTGTTTTGTTCACAGCAGGCCTTCCAGGCCTAGAGGACTGAATGCGACACAGCAGGACCTCCAGGCCTAGACAAGTGCGCAGCTCACCACAAGCACTTGTACATACCTTCAGTGGATAGATGGATGGATGGACGGATGGATGGATGGACGGACGGACGGGTGGATGGGTGGATGGGTGGGTGGGTGGGTGCATGGATGGATGGATGGGTGGGTGGGCGGATGGATGGATGGATGGGTGGGTGGGCAGATGGATGGATGGATGGATGGGTGGGTGGGTGGGTGGGTGGGTGGATGGATGGATGGATGGGCACAGTCTTCTCCATTGAGCCTGGGCCACGGGACAGCCACAGAACCCCATGAGCTGTGTCTGCTTCTTATAGGGAGCTACTTATGGTCCCTCTGCTATTACTCAGGCTAGAGCCTCGACTGTTCTGACCTCCAGTGCCCCTGTTCCACCCTTCCCACTCACTAATGCTGCTTCAAGGCCACTTTGTCCCCAAATCCCATTTAGCAGTCAGAGTTGAAGGCTTTCTCTTCTGGACTCTGGGCCTTCCTCCAGTGCTGCATGGCTAATATGCTGGGGCCACTTGGAGAGCCCACTGCTCTGTGCTGGGTGACTGATTTGCAAAGGGCTTTGCATGTATTATATCACCGAATCATGCCAACTGTAAAGCAGCCATTGCTATTAGCCCTATTTTCCAGCTAAGGAAGGCGAGGCACTAAGTGCCAGCCAAGCAAGGGTGGCAGATCTGGAATGCCCCTGGGCTCCACAGTCTCAGCTTAGAATTTCACAAGTCCCTCTGTGAAACTGAAAGCCTGAGACCTCAGCAAAGACAAAAGACAAAGCTGCCATGTAAGCCACCAGACCAGAAATCAACCACAGATCCCAGGTGACGCCCAGCAGGGACCTAGGCCCCCCCCCCCCACCACCCATGACACCACAGTGAAGCCTGTCTGGGACAGTGAGGTCTAGGATCCTTGATCCCTCCTCCGTAAGGCACTAAAAGAAGCAGGTAAGCTCTGGACTCAGCCTATTTGGTCAACCACCAGGCTGAGATTCTTGGGAGGGGGCTGGGAGTGTGCGCAGTGTGTCTGTGGGTGGTCCAGGAGCAGACATTCAAGTGAGGCAATAATCCTGGAGAGTTCAGATTAAAAGATCTAAGGATCTTTGTGAGTTCAAGGCCAGCCTGGTCTACAGAGTGAGTTCCAGGACAGCTGGGGCTACAGGGAGACCCTGTCTCAAAAAGACCCCCCCCCCAAAAAAAAAAGATCTAAGGAGAGCTGATTCATTCTCTGTGTTCTCCCCCCCTCCCTCCTTCCTCCCTCCCTCCTCTCCATCCTTATGTAGCCCACATTGGCACTGACTTCCTGAGCACTTCGATTATATGCCTGGCTACTCTCCTGAAAGGAGGTAAATGAATTTAGGACTCACTGAATTTTCTGCCAGATGAACTAAGTAAGTGAAAAGCTAAACCAGTCATGATGGCACATGCCTGTAATCCCCGCACTCAGAAGACTGAGGCAGGAAGACTGGCCTGAATTAAGGCCAGCCTGGGCTGTAGATTACCAGGCCAGCCAGGGCCACACAGCAAGACCTTACCTAACAACAAAAATAAGAAAAAGATGATTAGAAAGAAGCCGGAAAGCTGCTTTTTACCAAGCATGAAGACTACGGAGGGTGAGCTATCTCAGAGTAAGAGCTGTAAAGACAATGTCCTAGCAGCCCAGAGATTCTAGCTGTTTATGACCCTATACACCCTGCCCTTGGCTTCTAAGCCTTGTGCAGTATATACCCCCTTCTGCTGCTTTGACATTGAGCTGTTGTTGCTTTTTAATCCAAGTTCTAAGTAATGCAATACTCTGGAGGTGCTGTAAGACCTAAGAGTATAACATGGAAAATACCTCAGTGCCCAGTCCATGCATGGTGACACCCAATGTGTATTGCTAATATTATCATAATCAAACCATAAGACACTATTACAAGAACTGGACAAATAAATCATCTTACTCAGCCATCTAAATTACTCTTCCTGGGAAGGATGGCATGCCATGGGTATTTGCCCTTGATTCCATCCCAGGTTTTTTTTTTTTTTTTGGTCTTTTTGAGACAGGGTCTCCCTTTGGTCCCAGCTGGCCTGGAGCTCGCTATGTAGACCAGGCTGGCCTTGAACTCACAGAGATCCGCCTGCCTCTGCCTCCCAAGTGTTGGGATCAAAGGCATGTGCCACCATGCCCGGCCCAAGATGGTTCTTAGCCTCCATGTGGGTGCTTGGGAATAGAACCCAGGTCCTTTGCAAGAGCAGTCAGTGATCTTAACTGCTGAGCCATCTCTCCAGCCCCCAAGTCATAATTTTATCAGTGATTGCTAAAAGCTGTTTATTTTGTCTGCAGATGACATTCAAATGGGAGCCAAAAACAGATGAAAGAATCTTGGTTCAGGACAATTTTGGCAGGTTAGGGTTAGGCCAAGGAAGGCTTGATAAACCTACATCAGGAAGGGAAAGTTCCAGACAAGGAGAGGTGTGGGAAGGGCATATGGTTGGAAGTACACAAGACAAAAGACAGAGCTTAAAGTCAACAGTGTGGGGACTGGGGAGATGGCTCGGTTCTGTGCGAGCATGAGGACCTGAGTTCTGATCCCTAACATGGAAAATCAGGCATGACAGTGTCTGGCTGTAATCCCAGTACTGAGATGATGGCAAGGGATGGTGGGGCCACAGAAACAGATGGATCCCTGGGGCTCCCTGGCCTAATGATGAACTCCCAAGTTTACTTAGTGACCTATCTCAGAAAGGTGGAGAGCAGGTGAGGATGAAGCCAGATGCTGACTTCTGGCCTACGCCTACACACACACACACACACACACACACACACACACACACACACACCCTTCTCAGCCCCCCACAAAAGCCAACAAACAACCACCATAGCACACACAATGAGTACACTAAAAATATCTGCTCAGAGTTGGGCATGGTGTTTGTACAACCCATAATCCTAACACTCAGGAGACATAGGCAGTAAGATACGGAATTCAATTCAAGGTGAAACCCTGTCTATAAAGGAGGGGAAGAGGGAGGAGAGGGAGAAAGAGAGAGGGATATCTGCTCAGAAAGGAGAGGCACTAAGGTGTGTGCACCAAGCCTCCACGCTGAGCACTTGGTATTCACCCTCTCTTCCTTCCTTCCTTCCTTCCTTCCTTCCTTCCTTCCTTCCTTCCTTCCTTCCTTCCTTCCTTCCTTCCTCCCTCCCTCCCTCCCTCCCTCCCTCCCTCCCTCCCTCCCTTCTTTTTTTTAAGTCAGGGTTTCTCTGTTGCCACAAATGGCCTGGAGCTCTCTATGGAGACCAAGGAACCCTCATCTCACAGAGATCCACCTGCTTTGCCTCTGCCTCAACCTCTGGAGTGCTGGGATTAAAGGTGTGAGCCACTGAGCCTGCCTTTTTTTTTTTTTTTTGAAGACAGGATCTCAGGATGTACCCATGGCTGGCCTAGAACTCACTATGTATACCAGGATAGCCTTGAATTTACAGAGATCTTCCACCTTCCTCTGCCTCCTGGAGTGCTGGGATTAAAGGTGTGTGCCACTACACCTGGCCTGGTGCCCACTATTTCAAGAGATATTTTGATTAGTCTATGAAGTGCCTGCTGTTATCCTTGTCCCCATTTGACAGATGAGGTGCTCAGGCTTTAAGAGGTAAATAGACTTGGCCAAGTTAACTGTCTGAGCCAGTTACTGATAGAAAGCATAATTTATCCCTATGGTTTACTCTGACTGGTCCATAGCTAGATTGTTTTATGGTTCTGAGACAGTGCAATTTTAGAGAAACATGAACTTGTCTGGATGAAGGTAACCATGAGGGGAGAAATCCTATAAGAAGTCACCTTGAGAATGGACTGGGTTGGATTAAGCTTGGGTTTAAGGAAAGCAAATCCTCAAGCAGCCTCTTCCCACCCACATTCACAAAAATGACACCATTTAAAACCTGTGACAGCCTGGGCAAATGAGAGGGTGCCAATGGCAGATTTTAAATGTTGAGAAATCCTGAGAACTAGATGGCAGACAGAACTGGATTAGCAAAAAGAAACCCAGGCCAACACAGATGCCTAGGAGCTGTGTACAGAGGAGGTGGTCCTGGCCTGCTCCAAGGCCCAGAAGAAACAAAGGCTTCAGAGAGACAGATGCCAGGCTGGGATCAGAGACTGCATGAGAATTCACGAGAGGAAGTCAGAGGTGGTCCTTCCACCTACCCAGAGTCCAGAACCTATGATACTATGTTTCTGGTACAGAAAGGCCGAACATAGCCAGAGGAAAATGGAGTCCTGGACTCAGAAGATCCACTGACTGATTAGCATTGCACTATGACAACAGATTCCTACTCTGTGCCCACAGTCACCAGTGACAGATTAGGTTGAAAAAGAGACAGGACCCAGAGGGAAGAAGACAGGTAGTCAGTACACAGAAGAGCACTTACACATACTCACCCAATATCCCAGAAAACCGACACCAGGGAAGAGAGGGGACAATTTAATAAAAACAGGAAATAACAACCAAAGAAACAGACAACAGTGTAAGGGGAGCCTTTAAAACATATTTAAGCCACATATGCCAATGCACACCTGGGTTTTTTTGTTTGTTTGTTCTTGTTGTTTGTTTTCCTTGCACTTAGATGGCTAAGGCAGCCTGGGCTACATAGTAAGACATTTTCTTAAAAACAAAAAACAAAAAACAAAAAAACAGGGGCTGGAGAGATGGCCTAGAGGTTAAGAGGGCCGACTGCTCTTGCAGAGAACCCAGGTTCGATCCCCAGCACCCATATGGTAGCTGAGAACTGTCTGTAACTCCAATTCCAGGAGAACTCCAGTTCCAGGGGAATCCGATGCCCTCTTCTGACCTCCGAGGCATTGCATGACACGGGTGCACAAACCTACACGCAGACAATACATTCATATAAATAAATAAATAAACAAATAAACAAACAAATAAATAAATAAATAAATAATAAAAACACGGCCACATTCCAGGGGCTGAAATTAAATTAAACCCTCCTGCCAGGCATAGTGCTGCACGCCTTTAATCCCAGCAGGGGCAGGCAAATCTCTGTGAATTCAAGGCCAGCCTGGTCCACAGAGTGAGTTCTAGGCCAGCTGAGGCTATAGGGAGACCTTGTCTCAAAAACACCAAAAAAAAAAATAAAATAAAATAAACCCTCCTTTAAAACATGGTTTAGTGAGTGGTCTCTCCACTGGGACTTTACAACATTTGGAGGTCCCACCAAGATTTAGAGGTGACCCCAAGGGAATAATCAGCAGAGACCCTCATTAGCGAGTCTAAAGCAAAAGTGAAAGTAAAGCCTGGCAGCCTCAGAACTTTATGGAATCTGAAATGGCTGTGGCCCCTTGGGCGGGCCTCTTGGTCCAACCCCCCTTGGCTCAGGGATCCTCAGCTGCCACAGAACCTGATCCTGCTCTGCCGGAAAATTTAGAAACTCCCCTGGGGGTCCCGCCCCACCCAAAGCCAAGTGAGCCTCCGTGTCTCCTATTGGAGGCCACAGAAGAAGAAAGGGATCCACCTTTTTCCAGATTTAAAGGAGCTAGGTTCTACCTTCCTGAACCAGCTGCATGCAGTCCAGAAGAAGACAGTTTGGATGGGTTTGGTAATCCTTATCAGCTATTTCCTGTCTTCTGCAACTACCTATGGGGAAACTCACACCATGACTATCAGAATGCTTGGAAAGCAGATCTTGAGTTCAGACACCATGGCCAAATGGTGAAAAGGAGAAACCCAATAAATGGATGCTTTGGAACCCCTCATTGAGAAATTCTAATGGACTTTTAAGTTGGACATTTACTTCACCCTGTTCTTACTTCTCCTGGTTCCCTGCTTAGAAAATGTACCTAACTACCCTTGCCTTCACTTCTCCTTCACAGGCACCAGTCAAGGACTTTCTTCTCTCTATAGTTATACTTTTGGAGGTCTTTTAGATAGACCCACTGAGCACAGGATACCCCAGTTGCTACATCCTACACCCCTTTTCAGCTTGGAAGTCAGAGCAGTCGGTGCCCTGATTCTCTCTTGGCAATTGGGGTAACCTCTTTAGAGGGTAATGTGATAAAAATAGGAGCTAAAAATTGGCTAGGCAGTTTAGGGTCAAGACCCCTCTCCCCCCAAAGAGCCAGTTTCTTTCTCAGCTGAGAGCTGAAGATTTTCTGGATGTGCCAGTAAATCTTTTCAATCCTCTGGTTGCTCTGACTTGTGGCTCATGCATCCTTAACTTACTTGTCAGATTTATTAATCAGCGGGTAAATTCCATCAAACTCATGGTGGTAAGGACCTAATATACCCCCTCCCTAGCAGAGATCATTCCACCTCAGAAACACCTACTGAGGTCAGCTCTTAGAAACTTCCCTTCAAGGATCTGAAGAGCTCACAACAACAGGGGGGGAATGAAATAATGGATTATAAAAACTCAGGGATAGTGGTCGAAGATGCCATTAAGTTCCACCCCCCCCCCCAGTCATTCTAGGAATGACTACTTGCTTGCTTTGGGTGCTTCCCCTTGATTGGTAACTTTAACTGTTAAACTCAGACTGGCTGTTGTACTTATAAAGGGCTGCATAACCTGCTCCTCGTGGCCACATTCCTGAGTTGAGTATTGGCCTGGTGTTGTAATTAAATTAAACCCTAAAAAAAAAAAAAAAAAAGGACAAGCAAAAACCCCAAAACTATGTTCAATATTATCAGAAGAATAAGAGGGGATATTGTATATATCAAATAAGAACAGCCTATAAAGGAAAGATTTAATTTTAAAAAACACATAAGGAAGTTATACAAGATATATATAAAAAAAAAGAATTGAGGAGAAGACTGAAGATACAGTTAGAGAAAAAATTAGTTATCTGGAAGATCATATAAAGGCATTTATTCAAAACACAGGAATAAAGGCTATAGTTACTGGCAAAAATAGAGCATTCACTATTGGCAAAGTTTTAGTGAGTCTTAGAAATGAAATTTTTTTTTCTCATAAGGCTACTGACAGTTTTGCCATAAAAGCTAAACAGATCCCATTATTTAGGCTAAGTGTCTATAAATTATAATCATAGATCAGAGGTGGCCAGCCACATTTTTTTCATTTTATTATTTTTAATATTTTGATTTAATTTGAGAACTTCGTATAATGTATTTTGATCCTCCCCTCTGCCTGACATTATGTCCTCTATTTTTTTTAAGGCCTATCAAATCTAATGTGTGTCCCCCAATGCCCTGCAGTGTGGGTCCATCCCCTGAAGCCTGGTCAACCTACCCAGCATCACAACCTTAAAACTGATTCTCCTTTCCCTAGCAGTTATCAGTTGCCAATATAGTTCCTCAGCTGGAGTTGGCAGACAAATATTTTCATGAATACAGTTTTACTGGAACACAGTCATACTCATTTATTTATAAATTAATTATGGTTATTTTATGTGGGAGAAATGAGTAACTGTCATAGACTGTATAGCTCATAAACATAGAAGTATTTATTACCTGGCCCTTTCTAAGGATAAAGGTGGCTAACCCCCGGTTTAAGGCATTCTTAATTGGATTTTCTGTTATTTGTGGTCAAAGGCACTTCTGAGTAAATGATGGAGAATTGCATGAACAGGAAAAGTTCTAGAAAGATGAACATCTGAGCCAAAGGTAGTGGCATACAATTATAATCCCAGCATTTAAAAGGCTGAGGTAGGAGGCTCATGAGTTTATGACTAGCCTGGTCTATAATGTGAGTTCAAGGCCAGAGTAAAATCTTTTGCAAATAAATAAATAAATAAATAAATAAATCTAACAGTGGTCATTTTTGGGAAAAGGAATGGTTAGGGGCAAATTTGATGAGGTATTTGAGCGTGCGTGCGTGTGTGTGTGTGTGTGTGTGTGTGTGTGTGTTGCACACATTTAGAGCCCAGAAGAGGATACTGGGTATTTTTTTCCCCTACCACTTTCTGTCTTATTCCTTTGAGAGAGAGACAGAGAAACAGAGGGAGAGATAAACTTTTGAAATTTTAAAAATAAATAAGACTGATTAGGTGGTAGAAAAAGGAATGGTTTTTGTTTTTTTTCCTAATTTTGGTACAATCAGGATTCACTAACTCAAGAATCAGAGAGGGCTGGAGAGAAGGCTCACAGGTTATAAGCATACAGTCTTCCAGAGGACCTGAGTTTGGTTCCCAGCACCCAGGTCCGGCTGCTCCAGCTGTCATCACTGCAGTACCAGGGAATCTGATGCCATGCCTCTGAGGCACCTACACTGGTGTGGACACCTACACAGAGAGGTGCACATAACGAAAAACAAAATACATACTCTTTAAAAGGAACCAGAAAAAGACTAAAATGCCTGGCCCAGGCCCCACTGGGGCAAGTACCTATATGTATGAATCCCACTTCCCTTGCTCCAACCCAGTGAACCAACATGGAGTAGACAATGCTCAGTGGAAAGGTCAGAAGAATAAGAACTGCAAACACAGCACCTACAGCCATGGTCCTGAGGACTCCATGTGGATGCTCCTCTGATTCCCTCTATAACCCCTAGGAGGTGGTTGTCAGCTCCATTCTGCAAAGGAGGAAACTGAGGCACAGAAAGGTTATGACCTGCCAGAGACTGCCAGGGCAGAAACCTCAGCAGTATTGCCCAGCCTCTAACACTGGATCATTTTTTCTATTCTCCCTGAGCCAAGCCAACACTCCATCAGCCACAGGAGTGGCCAGAGAATGATACTTTAGAGAATTTAGGTTTCTCTATGTTTCTTAAAAAGTATCAATGTAGGCTGGCATGGTAGCATACACTTTTAATTCCAACACTCAAGGCCAGAGACAGGCAAATCTCTTTGAGTTCTGGGCCAGCCTGATTTACACAGTGAGTTTCAGACCAGCCAGTGCTACATAATGAGACCCTGTAAATAAATAAATAAATAAATAAATAAATAAATAAATAAATAAATAAATAATAAATGTAGTCTTGAATAGAATTCCTGACATCAGCTAAACTTGTTTATTCTTGTTTCATAGTTGGTTCTGTTTTGAGTTATAGTCAGTTCTATCTGTGGACCCCACACCTGGAAATCCAACCAACAGCAGATTGAAAATATCTGAGGAAAAGTGGGGCATGGTGGCACACACCTTTAATCCTAGTACTTGGCAGGCAGAGGCAGATGGATCTCTATGAGTTCAAGGCCAGCCTGGTCTACATAGTGAACTGCAGGCCAGCTGGGGCTACAGGGAGATTGTCTCAAAAAGAACCCCCTGCAAAAAAAAAAAGTAAAGAAAATCTCTGAGGACCTATGGCATAAATACTAAACAGCACAGATGCTCATCCTATCATTATTCTCCCAAAGATATAATAGGACAACAACTTCTGTGCTAGTCCCACAGCACTGGTATTAGAAGCCATCTAGAGATGACAAAAGTCTACAAGAGAATGTATGTAGGCTGCACACAATGCCACACAGGGTCTGTGTGTCCTCATATCCACAGGGTCCTGGAAGCAACCCCTGTGGATACTATGTATGATGAGGGAAGGAACAGCATCACATTAGTGGCCTCTAATCAGAGCCCAGCTATTGTCAACTGCATTTAGCTGGGGACGTATCAGATAACTGCCGCCTGTTGGAAGAGAACCCAAGTCTTTTGTTGTTGTTGTTGTTGTTGTCTTTTTGAGACAGGGTCTCCCTGTAGCTGTAACCCCAGCTGGCCTGGAACTCCCTCTGTAGACCAGGCTGGCCTTGAACTCACAGAGATCTGCTTGCCTCTGCCTCCCTGAGTGCTGGGATTAAAGGTGTAGCTACCATGCCCGGCAAGAACCCAAGTCTTATGTCATCTGGCCAATCTCTTCCACCCTCCAGCCCCATGGACACAGGACAGGGCCTTCTTTTCTAGGTATGAGCCTTCAGTGAGGAGAGGAGGTAACATGGAACAGAGAACCTGCTCATGACCAAAGTCAGACTGGGCCTGGTGTTTATCTCCCTGGACTCTGTCAGTGCTCAACACTAGAGGAGGGCCCGCTGAGCATCATTCTATAAAGCAAAGAAACTAAGCAGGAGGATAAGAATGTGCCCCAAAGGGACCCATGCTCAGGTCAGCCCGGCACTGAGCCTACACTTCCTCACATGTAAGACAAGGGCAGCACTGCTGAGCTCCCCAGGGTACTATGAGCTGTGACTAAGAACCAGGGTGGAAGCTACCTTGAAGAACTGCACCATTTTATTATTCCTGCCACAAAGTGGTCATGCCATGGACAGCTGGCTTTTACCTGCCCACTATAATTTCCTTGTCTTCTGAGACACTAAGCTAATTCTCCTCTGGAAAATACCCTTTCTTACTCGGTTCATTTGGTACTCCTCACCACACCCTGTGGGCTGTCTGGTGGGTATCGGTTTGGGAACTTGACTGGTCTCTCCCCAGAAAAGGTGCTTTTTTTTTTTTTTTATTTTTGGTCTTTTCGAGGACAGGATCTCCCTGTTAGCCCCCAGCTGTCCTGGAAAACTACTCTGTAGGACCAGGCTGGCCTTGAACTCCACAAGATCCTCCCTGCCTCTGCTCCGAAGTACTCGATTCAAGGTGTGCGCCACCACACCCGGCCAAAATCTTTTTTCTTTAACATTTTTCTGTGCTGGGAAGAAGCCAGGGCCTCCAGCATGTAGGCAAGTGCTGCACAACTGAGCCACATCCCAGCCAGACTGTGAATCTAACCAGACTCCACACATGTTTCTGGGGGCCGAGCAGGTGACATCACAAAGTGAAGCCATGCCAGCCTCAGGAGACTGTGGCCATCAGAAATTGGACTAAAATGCTTAGAGAGAATCTGAAACCCAGATGCAGATTGAAATGTGATGAAAACCACGAATACTAGGGCTGGGTATGGCTCAGTGCTATAGCACATGCTTGGTGTGCTCGGGTCCCGGGTTCCTTCCCCAACACCATCCAAATAAAAATGCTGTGTGAATCATATAGAATCAGGCCTGAGAGACACTTGCTGTGACCTTGTCCACAAGAATGGTACCAAAGCTGGCTGTAGTGGTGCCAGGCCTTTAAAAAAACAACGAAAAACTGGGTCATGGTGGTGTGCGCCTTCTTTAATTCCAAGTACCTCAGAAGCAGCAGCCAGGGCTGGTGGCGCACGCCTTTACTCCTAGCACTTGGGTGGCAGCAGGGATAGGCGGATCTTTGTGAGTTCAGGGGACAGCCTGGTCTACAGAGTGATTTCCAGGGGACAGCTGGAAGCTACAGGGAGTCCTGTCTTGAAAAAGACAAAAAACAAAAAAAAAAAAAAAAAAGAAAAAGGAAGATGCAGAGGGAGGAGGATCTCAGCAAGATCAGGCGGTGCTTCTTTCTACAGAGAAAACAATAGGTAGGAAGAGGGAAAGATGAGGAAGAAACAGCACTCTCCAATTATACAGGGATTATACAGGGTTACAGTAAATACAGTACTGTTCTCTGTCCCTAGTACCCAGTGAAGCTGGTGATGCCCTTGGCACCCTCATTCTATATATGAAACAACTGAGGCTTCATGGGGGTCAAGTTTCCTGAGGAAGCAATGAGCCAGGAGGCATCACCAAGCTCTCTGACTCTAGCCCCCAGCACACACTATCTGGTCATTTTGGTCTTTTTTGTTTTGTTTTGTTTTTGTTTTTGTTTTTGTTTTTTTGGTCTTTTTCGAGACAGGGTCTCCCTGTAGCCCCAGCTGTCCTGGAACTCACATTGTAGACCAGGCTGGCCTTGAACTCACAAGGATCCGCCTGCCTCTGCCTCCCAAGTGCTAGGATTAAAGACGGTGCACCACCACGCCCGGCCACTATCTGGTCTTTATACTGTAACATGGTAGCCACCTTGCCACAGACAGGGATGGTCTGCTGGACTATGGATGCCCATAGAAAAAGGAGTCCACACTTGGGAGGCAGAGGCAGGTGGATCTTTGTGAGTTCAAGGCCAACCTGGTCCACAGAGGAGTCCTGGGCCAACTGGGGCTACAGGGAGACCCTGTCTCAAAAAGACCAAAAAAAAAAATAATAATAATAAAATAAATAAATAAATAAATAAATAAATAATAGTCCAGAGGAGCTGAGTCAGAACACAAGGATCCAGGCGTATTGATACTGCCTACCTCGTATGTTTTCAGCAACATAAAGCTGAAGCTGGCTTAAGGAGGAGGCCTTCTATTATTTAAGCAGAGCCTGGGAAATATGGCCTAATGAAGCAGAAGCCATAGAACCACTGGTTTCTGCCAGATCTAGACAGCCATGGAGCAAATAGCACGCCAGACCAGAGCATCATCAGCTAGGGGTAGCAGCAGGTCTGGGCCGTGTGGTTGCTGAGAGGCACCTCCAGAGCATCCCTAGGCTGGGAGCAGACCTCCCGGGGCAGTTTTCACACTGGTGTCTCCCTGGGACACCGCTGATGCCTCCTTCCCTCAGGCTACTCTCTCTTCTAATCACGTTCCACAGTCCTCGGTGCTTTTTCCAGCGAAGGCAGGAGGAGAGTGTGAAAGGCAATTTCATGTCTCAGATCTAAGGACAGAGGAAACTTTGATGGCATTCTGCAGAAAAGCATATTGCTTATCCAAAACAGACTCTTTCTGGTCACAAATTGTAGCTCTCTGATGGGTTTTTCCTGGAGTTTAATCTTGCGCTGGAAGCTAAGCTGATACCAGGAAGGTTTTAGACATGCCAATCCCCTTTCTGGCATTTTATCAGAAACTGATTCTCTGCTGTTTGGCACATGAGTCTTGGCCTCCAGGACTGGGTTTGCAGGCATGTCTCCTGTAGCATCAGGAGTCCCAGGACAGGCTGGGGATTCCAACATAGAGTCAGTCCAACCAAAAGGGCTATGGAAGGGTCCTGCCTACTCTTTGTTTGATGGCATCACATGGGTGACAAACGCTGGCCTCATCTCTGCTCTGCTCTCTCCTGAAAAGACTTCTACTCTGCCTTTTAGCTTTGAAACATTTGTTTAAGCACTTATCTCTCTCTCTCTCTCTCTCTCTCTCTCTCTCTCTCTCTCTCTGTGTGTGTGTGTGTGTGTGTGTGTGTGTGTACACATGTACTAAAACACATGCATGGAAGTCAGAGGACAACTTGTTTCCTTCCAGCACATAGGTCCTGGGGATTGAACTTGGGTTTTTCAGGATTAACAGCAAGCACCTTGACCTGCTGAGCCATCTCACTGGCTCTGACTCTTGGCTTTGAAAGAGTTTACTTTCCAAACACGGTACTTTGCCCCTGTAAGCCCTAAATTATAATCTTCAACATCTATTGAACTTCTGGGGAATACCAGACATGGCTCTAAGCACTTCACCATTAAAATTTTTTTTAATTTTATTTATTTTTGTATGTATATGAATGTACTGTCTGCATGTAGGTCTGTGCACCAGTGTTGTGCAAAGCCACGGAGGTCAGAGGAGGGTCTTGGATTCCCCTGGAACTGGAGTTCTCCTGGAATTGGAGTTACAGACGGTTCTTAGCTGCCATGTGGATGATGGGGATCGAACCTGGGTCCTCTGCAAAAGCAGTCGGTGCTCTTAACCGGCTAGGCTATCGCTCCAGCCCCTTCACCATTAAAATCTACAAAATCCTTACCACAACCCCATGGCACTATCTCTGTATGATCCCTACCCTGGAGAGGGGACTGTCGAGTTACTATCAAGCCACTGTCAAGACACTTGAGTGACAGAGCAAGCCTAGGAATCTTACTTGCCCTGTACTAAGTGCTAAGGTATCACTGCTACCAGGGGCTCCACTGGTCAAGTTCTGGAAGCCACAAAGACGAAGACCTCAGGACACAGAAATGATGTCATGTTGGGAATACATCTGGCAGTTGATCTAAAATGGGTTTCATTCTTCTCTACCCAGAAATGAGAACTAAAATGTTTCATTCCAGTAAAGGTGCAGATCTGGAGCCTCAACTATCACAGCAGACTCTTGTGATGCACTGTCAGCTTGCATTTCATTGTTCATTTGCTCCTTTAAATACCCCTTACATCACTGTACGGGGGATCAAGCCTGTACATATGAGGTAAGCCCTCAACCACTGAGCTGTACCCCCAGTCTAAACATTTTTTTTTAGTTTTTTATTTATTTTTTGAATGTGTATGAATGTACTGTCTGCATGCAGGTCTGTGCACCCATGTCGTGCAACGCCGCGGAGGTCAGAAGAGGGTCTCGGACTCCCCTGGAACTAGAGTTCTCCTGGAATTGGAGTTACAGACGGTTCTCAGCCACCATGTGGGTGCTGGGGATCGAACCTGGGTCCTCTGCAAGAGCAGTTGGTGCTCTTAACCGCTAGGCTATCTCTCCAGCCCCCTAAACATTTATTAAAAGGTCAAGTTGCAAGGACACTGAGAGCTGGATGGTTGATAGCATCCAAAACCTGGGGAAAGAATGGCTGTTCCCACTAAACTAAGGCCCTAAGAAACAGCACTGAGTATTAGACACACCTACAAGTCCTTCCCAACCAAAGTGCTCACTGTTACCTGTGATGTAACAAGTGGCCTGGGGAAGCTTGGAGGTAGCCACTCAAAGGCTTAATGTGGGCATGGCTGCCAAGCCCTGCCATGCTTCCTCTAGCCAGCATGCTCCGAGCTCTGCCCCTCTCAAGTGCTATTGGAAGATGAATTGGAAGCATCAATTTAAATAAAGCATATACCCTTTGATCCAATGATTCTAGTCTATGGAGTCTAAGGAGATCACCTTTGGCTGTTCTTGTACATATGTACAAAGATGTCTGCTCTGGAACACCCTTAAAACATTTTTGTAACAAAAGACCATTAATAGGCCTACACATTCATTAAGAAGAACTAGTAGTATATTCTTTCAATTCATTAGTACCAAAACCTAATCTGGACTGAGTGAAATATACAGCCTTTATCTGTCCTACTCAGTGTGAATATTCATGCTTTGTTGCACATATATTAATGTGCTAGATCACAGGGTGTTTCTCCAGGACCTACTGGGGTTGTTATTACTTTCCAGACCTAAGAAAATGAAACACATTTAGCTCCAAAATTTTCAAATAAAGGATTGTGTTCCTGTAATATCCACAGTGAAGTAAGAAGATGCCATAAAAAAAAAGAACAAAGAAAGCCCAGGGGTCCTGCTTCAGGGTGCTGTCCAAACCTGCTAAGTGTAAGAAAGTAGCATGGAGGGAGGGAGAGAGGGAGAACAGGAGGGAGGAAGGAAGGGAAGGGAAGAGAGCAGAGGACAGGAGAGGAGAGAGGAGGGGAGGTGAACCTGCTCAAGGTATGACTTAGTGTAAATTGCTTGCCAACATGCTGGAAGCCCTGGGAACGACCCTCAGCACCACACTTCAGAAGAAGATGACAAAGAAGAAAACAGGAAAACATACACTGTTCTATGAGAATAAGAGTGGGATGGGATATAGCTCAGTCAGTAGTGTTTGCCTTGCAAGCACAAGGACCTGAGTTCAATTTCTAGAACCTGTGTGTGTGTGTGTGTGTGTGTGTGGTGCCTCTGGTCATGAATTATTAATGATTTTTTTTTTATGTGTATCAATGTACTGTCTGCATGCAGGTTTGTGCACCCGTGTCATGCAACGCCGCGGAGGTCAAAAGAGGGTGTCGGATTCCCCTGGAACTGGAGTTCTCCTGGAATTGGAGTTTCAGACAGTTCTCGGCCACCATGTGGGTGCTGGGGATCGAACCCGGGTCCTCTGTAAGAGCGGTCGGCGCTCTTAACCTCTAGGCCATCTCTCCAGCCCTATTAATGATTTTTAAATTGTGGCCATTGCAGTCTATTAAAAAATCATTAGAGGGGCTGGAGAGATGGCCTAGCGGTTAAGAGCGCCGACCGCTCTTGCAGAGGACCCGGGTTCGATCCCCAGCACCCACATGGCGGCTGAGAACCGTCTGAAACTCCAACTCCAGGAGAACTCCAGCTCCAGGGGAATCCGACGCCCACTTCTGACCTCCGCGGCGTTGCACGACACGGGTGCACAGACTTGCATGCAGACAATACATTCGTACACATACAGAAATAAATAAAAAATTAATAAAAAAAAATTAAAAAAAAAATCATTAGAAAGGAAATTTATCATACACACCACACTCACACACACACACACACACACACACACACACACACACACACACACTTACTTTAAAAACCACCAGTAAGGAGTAGAAGGGAATGGAAAATCTATGTTCTACTAGGTTGGACAGCAGTAGAGTATGTCTGGATGGACACGATGGACACACTGGCTGACGGTTACCCCTTAAAAAAGGAACTAAGCTGGGCATGGTGGTGGACGCCTTTAATCCCAGCACTCAGGAGGCAGAGGCAGGCAGATCTCTGCGAGTTCAAGGCCAGCCTGGTCTACATAGAGAGCTCCAGGCCAGCCGTTACTAAAGGGAGACCCTGTCTGAAAAAGACAAAAAAAAGGGGGGGGGGACTGAGGGCTGAAGGGGCACAGAGCACCTTCAAATATTCCTTTTAAAAACTGCAGTCTGGGAACTACACTTGGGGCCTCAAGCATGCAAGTGCTATGCCACAGACCACGCCCTTCTCCCAAATACTATCTAGCATTGACCACTGACTGGGCAACTGATCCCACGCTTCTCTTGTCTCTGAACAGGCAGGAACAGAAGCATCTGGCTAGCAGCTGGGGGAGTACAGCCTGCCCCCAGAGGCACGCTGAAGTGACAGAGGGGGTTAGTATCCAAGATTTCTGTCTCCTAATTTCCCTGGGAATATTGAAAAAACTCTTGAATCTTGTACCCCAAATCTCTGCTAAGAATAGTAATGGTGTGTTAGTACACATATGCATGCATGAATACAGGTGTGGGAAGGCTTAAGGTTTTCTAGATGGGAGAGTTAAATGGCTTTTACAGTCCTTTACAAAGTGAGCTCTGCAGATGAGTGGTTTTTAGAATCTCCAATCAACTGCAAAATGGCAGTCCATTATCACAAGAGGCTCACAGAGTGGGTAAGAGGTGGGGCCCAAGGAGGTAGCCTAACTAGGGCCCACTGGCCTGGGGACGCCTGTTTAAGAAGAGGGAAGGCTGGGGTCCACCTAAAGTCCAGCTGGAGCTAGGGAAGCCCCTGCATGAAGAAGGGCAACTGTGGGCCTTCTACCTGTAAAGTGCAGGCATTAGGCAGGCGACATTTGTGGGACCTAATTACAGGGCAGCACTATTTGAGGAACTAGGCCCACTACTCTGCATGCCAACTGTCACTGGAAGGAATTAGCAACCAGGGAGAGGGGCTCAGGGGATCTGAGGTCACACTGCTCGGCTGTGAGATACATGTGACCTGCATGCATGCATGTCATATTGAGGTCATAGCACTATAGGGAGTGCTGTACAGTAGGAAGCTATGTCCTCATCACTATATACTCTGGTCAGCAGTGTGTACACGGAGGAGGGGGTTAGTCTGGGTGGCAAATAAAAATTTTTCTCTCCTCTGGGATTTTCTCTCACATACACACTTTTTGTTTGTTTGTTTTTGAGACTGGGTCTTCCTTTAGTCCCAGCTGGCCTGGAGCTCACTATGTAGACCAGGCTGGCCTTGAACTCACAGAGATCTATCTGACTCTGCCTCCCGGGTGCTGGGATTAAAGGTGTGCACGACCACGCCCGGCTTAAAGATGGTTCTTAGCAGCCATGTATGTGCTAGGAATCGAACCCTGGTCCTCTGCAAGAGCAGTCAGTGCTCTTAACCCCTGAGCCATCTCTTCAGCACACACACACACACACACACACACGCACACACACTCTTACACACTTTTTAAAAGCACTGTATGATAAATTTGCTTCCTAATGATTTTTGAGTAAACTACAATGGCCACAATTTCAAAATCATTAATAATTCATGACCAGAGGCCATAAACAGTACATAATCTCTACAGGCAGGAGCCATGAATACTTGTTAGAGGCAAGGAGGAGAATATTTTTACCAGCTGAACTAAGAGTATTTAACTGACTGCAAGCCAGTCATCAAAGGTACATTTTTCAGAACCAGCTATAACCCTTCCAGCACCTCAGCTCAGACTGGCTCTCCAGGAAGTCTTTCCTTCCTCTAATACCAGGGCTTTATGTGGACACCTCTGTGCTGTCTATTCTTCTTTTTTTGGAGCTGATGGAGGCTGAGGGGCTGTGTGCCAGGCAGGTTGTGCACAGTACACAGGGAACCTGTGGTCAGGAGCCAGGACTCCAGAAGCCCAATTATCCTCAGCTGCACATGGGTACTGCTAACAGTTAAAAAATTCTAATGTCTGGGTCCACACCCAGAGCCTGATTTACTGGTTTAGAGAGAGCTAGAGAGGATAGTTAAAATCTCCCTAGTAGGCTGGGTATGATGACACAGCCATGCAATCCCAACAAGTGAGAGGCAGAGGCAGAAAGATCATAAGTTCAAGGGCTAGAAAGATGGCTCAGCAGTTAAGAGCACATACTGCTCTTGCAGAAGACCTACTTTGGGTTCCCAGCACCCACATGAGATGGTTCAGAACCCACTATTCCAGCTCCAGGGGATCTAATGCCCTCTTCTGGCCTCCTCAGGCCAGAGTTCGCTCATGTGCACAACCCCCTCCCCCCATCCCACCCTCACACATTATTTATTTATTTATTTATTTATTTATTTTTATTTTTTGGTCTTTTTTGAGACAGGGTCTCCCTATAGCCCCAGCTGACCTGGAACTCTGTAGACCAAGCTGGTCTTGAACTCACAGAGTTCAAGCTTGCCTCTGCCTCCCAAGTGCTGGAATTAAAGGTGTATGTATGTCACTATGCAGGGCTCCCACACACTTTTTAAACAAAGAAAAAACAAATCAGTGGCGGCCTGGGATATAAAGCAAGACCATATGTCATGAAACAAAAAGCTCCCAGGTGATCTTACCACAAGCAGCCTATGAACCACTGATGAAAGGCAAGGGGCACAGCACGATACTGTGAACCTATCCGCTATCAAGGAGGGGGAGACAAGGATGGCAAGCTGGGCACCCCAAACCAGCAACAGCCATTGTATACCGATACCTCATATGAACAAGGGCTCTGTGTTGTCATCCTTCATGTTTCATTTTTATGTTTAGGGGTTGTTGATTTGGCACAGGCTCTGCTATGTAGCTCAGGAAGGGCTCAAAGTCACTATATAGCTCAGGATACCCTTAAACTAGAACTCCTCCTGCCTGAGCCTCCTGGGAATGTACCACCATGCTACATAAAAAGTGAATAACCCTGCTGGGCCTGGTGGCGCACGCCTTTAATCGTAGCACTTGGGAGGCAGAGGCAGGCGGATCTTTGTGAGTTCAAGGCCAGCCTGGTCTACAGAGTGAGTTCCAGGACAGCTGGGGCTACAGGGAGACCCTGTCTCGAAAAGACAAAAAAAA
>VZQC01012849.1:479199-655767 GCA_009823505.1 Rhizomys pruinosus | reverse complement strand
GAGGGAGAGAGAGGGAGAGAGAGGGAGAGAGAGGGAGAGAGAGGGAGAGAG
Organism: Rhizomys pruinosus; assembly: GCA_009823505.1. Taxonomy (NCBI): domain Eukaryota; kingdom Metazoa; phylum Chordata; class Mammalia; order Rodentia; family Spalacidae; genus Rhizomys; species Rhizomys pruinosus. The sequence continues at coordinate 655,716 of VZQC01012849.1, read as the reverse complement.
AGGAAAAGAGAGGGAGGGAGAGAGAGGGAAAGAGAGGGAGGGAGAGAGAGGGAAAGAGAGGGAGGGAGAGGGAGAGATAGGGAGAGAGAGGGAAAGAGAGGGAGGGAGAGGGAGAGATAGGGAGGGAGAGAGAGGGAAAGAGAGGGAGAGTCACTCCCAGAAACCTGGGACTTGATCGGAGTCCTATGGTAACCATGGTCCTTGTCAGTACTTCCCACCCCTCCTGAGGGTCAAAGGTCTGGCATTTTCCTTATTCATATCTCTCTGACTTTGACTCTGTAGTTTCCTTGGACTAGAAAACTATTCATCTTCTAAGAGGCAGCCTGTCTATCACTATTTCTAAAGACTTCCTCTTCTGTTTCCTTAGAGGAGGTCTTGCTGTACAGGTCTGGCCACCTCTGAACTCCTGATCTTCCTGCCTCAGCCTCTAGAGGCTGAGATTATAGGCCTATGCCATCAACCAGGACTTGCAAAGGCTTTCTTTAAAAAAAAATTTTTTTTGTTTCTAATAATGTGTGTCTATGTAGTCCTGAGTGCAGGTGCCCACGGGGTCGAGAGAGAAGATTGGAGCTGGAGTTACCCACCAAAGCTGTGAGCCACCCAACGAAGGTTCTGGGAACTGCACTCTGGTCCTTTGCAAGAACATTATATCCTCTTTAAAAATTTTGTGTGTTTTTTAAAAATTTTATACGTATGAGTGTTTCGCCTGCCTGTATATAAGTGTACCAGTGGTTGCAATGTCCATGGAGGCCAGAAGAAGGCATCAGATCTTCTGGAACTGGCATTATGGACAGATAATAGTTGCCATGTAGATATGGGAATCAACCCTGTTCCTCTGCAAGAGCCGCCAGTGCTCTTTGCAGCCCAGCAAAGCCTTTCTTGATGCTGCTGGCCGTGACCTAGTTTCTACCCTGCAATCACACTTTCTCTGCTCTATGATAGTTTTGCATACTGTAGTGCAATAATCCTGGGGTACCTATCATCCAATTACACACACATAAAGCAGCAGTATCACACTTTCTCTCAGTCCTAGTACCCTGGACCTGGCATGAACAAGGTCAACCTGATCTACATGGTGAGTTACAGGCCAGCTAGGGCTACAGGGAGACCCTGTCTCAAAAAACCACCCCTTCTCTCTCTTTCTCTCTCTCTCCACGTGTGCACATGCATGCACAGTACTGTGTAGCTCTACCTTTCCACTGAGAAGTAAAGGCTGGTCCTAGGTCCAGTATTCAAGAACAGGAGGGTCTGGGCTATAATTGCAAGTTATAGACTAGCTGTCTCAAAAAAACAAAGAAAACAAGAGTAAAGGACCCAAGTCCAGGATGGATCAGAGAGAGAGAGAGAGAGAGAGAGAAACCAACCAGAATCAATAGAACAAATATCTATCTATCAATCAATCAATCAATCAATCAATCAGTCAGTCAAGAGATCTGTGTCCTGGGTTACTTCCAGAGAGATCTCATTGTGGGAGTCTTCTATAGGACTGATAGTGTTTGGTGGGAATTTCTTATTTGCTTTTCCCATGTTGTTGATTTTTCTTCATGCTTTTGGCATGTGGATTTGATTCCTTTTGTTTGTAATCTGATGTGAAAATAAATAAAAAAGAAAAACAAAACAAAACAAGGAGGCTATTTCACCACCGCCACCTTCCCCCTTCCTTTCCCTTTTCTTATATTCCCCACCTTAAATCTTGCCTGACTACATGGCTTGCTCTGAAGCCCCTGCGACCAGCTGAACCTGATCCTTTCACTCTAGAATATGACAGGTGTGACCCTATGGCCTTTGTAAACCCAGCACTGGTGGTATCACAGCTGGCACTCGGTCTTCTTGGACCCTAGAAGCTCCATGTGGGTAAAGCTGACTGGCTTGCTCGAGGAATAGAGAGCATGTGGAGATGTGGCACCTTGACTGGCAGCCAGCCAGGTAATACGGCAGTCACACGGGAGCCCCAGCTATGAGCAGTGGCACGTGGCCCATCAGCAGGGTCCCTGAGAAGCCCAGATTGCAACTTTTAGACTCAGGAACTAAAAGCACGGCTGGTGTTTTAAGCCACTGAAATCTGGAGTGATTTGTCAATGCAAAGCCAATGGAAGCCCTCACTACTTACTGAGAGAGTACTATCACACGTGACCATGGGTTGAGATGGAGGTCAGGTAACACCTACTCCAACTGGCACCCCTCCCAGCCTCCAGGTCCGCGCCTCCCCTAGTCCTCACTAGAGATACTTTACCTCCTTTTTCTCCCGAGAGCAGGACCGCCTTCTCTCCACCTTCCGCAAGGCCCGACCTGTAGCAGTCAAAAGCAGAAGCAGAGAGTAAAGCTGTTTGGGAAGGACTGGTTTATCAACAAAAAGGCTTTTTATTTGCAAGCTGAAAAGACAGGGCCAATCATAATCAAATGATTTTAAGAAAATGGAGCCTATTATTATAATGGGGAAATGGCACACTTTTGAAATAGACCAGTGGCAGGAAAAATGGTAATTCACACACTACAGTATTGGACTGTAATGAACAAAGCTCCGGCCCTTTAATCTGGGCTACTATCTGCACTCTGAAAGGGCCAGTGGACTGTAGTTTTCCCTGTCGAATTAAATTTCTATTAAATTGTTTGGAATTATATAAAAATGCCTTCCACAAAAATGTCTCCTGTGGGCACAGCCATAAAGTTGGTGGGTGCATTCTGATGCTGCACCAAACCCCAGACTCATAGCATAGGAGACTGTGCAGATGTGAATTAGCAGCAATCACCTGTGCGTCATATAATGGGCAATTTCAGAGTGAATCACTGCTTTTCTCAAAAAACCTTAAGACTAGCATTTGAGGGTATACATAAATTCAAGAGGCATCATTTCCTTAAATAAGCCCTTCCAAAGGCAGTTTGCACAACTCTGATAGAAGTGTCCACTATAAAAGGTTCTAACGGATTGCTTTAGTTTTAAAATGTAAAACAGAGGTCACTGTGTATGGCAGTGTATCACCTAAACTGCCCAAATCCATTCCCAGGTGGCTATCTGTGACTGGCACAACTACTGCCCTATTAGGTCTCTCAGAAAGCAGGAGCCAAAAATGCTGAGCAGCAGGAGATGGGGACTGAGGCTCAGACAAAAGATGTTTGGTTTGGGACACCTGCAGGTTACTGCTGCCCAAGTTTGGATCTTGACTGTCCATGTGCCATGTTTTGAACTGGAAACGTCCCTGCAGGCAGGCTTCTGCTGGGTAGCCCTTAGGAGGTGGGGCCTGGCTGAAACAAGTAGGAGCAGGCCTGGGAATGTTCTCCCGGCACCTGCTCCCCTCCAGTTTCTCTGCTTCCCAGCATGAGATGTGAACCACCTGGGCCTCCTGCTTCCACTCCTAGGGACAGAGCCACTCCTGCTGCCAGGCCGTCCTTTTTGCAACAGACAAAAGCCTCAAAACTATGAGCCAAGTAAACCCTCTTCTTGTTTCTGTCAGGCAGTTTGTCAGGAATGAGAGTAGTGACTAATATACTTTATGTTTAAGGCCCCCCAGCTCCAGGGGGAATCCAGCTCTTCTCTCTGTGCTTCCTGGCCACCAGGAGGTGAGCGGCATCCTCTCCTTGCTCCCACCACTCAAGTGCTGCTTTATCACAGGGCCAAAAAGCAATGGGACAACAGACCATGGACTAAAGCATCCAAAATTGTGAACCAAAATAAACCATTTCTTTTTATAAGTTGATTATCTCAGGTATTTGTTACAGTCACAGAAAGCTGACAACACATCTGCTCCTGCTCATAATGATCCCTTAAACTATCTACCGTCTTTTCTTCTCCCCACTGTTTACAGAGGGGATCTGGGACAGCCATGACTACATGTGACCTAATGCTCCAACTATAAGTATGTCATACCAGGAGTGGGCCCCTAACCAGACACAGCCCAGCAGAGTGCCAGCCCCAGGAATTTGGAATTGTTTCTGAGAGACATCAATGACAGAGGGGCAAGGTAGGGCTGGTCCTGTTTGTGAGCTTTGATACTGTGAGTAGCCAGAGGTCACCTCCACTGGGACAGAAAGGTGTCAGGACACCAGGACAGGAGGAACTGCTATGAGACTCTAAGCCTGCCTGCAGTTGTGTTCTGCAGACACCCCTTTGCAACTTTTCTGACTGTATGTTTTCCTCTCCACCTTAAGCAAAGAACTATTTAGGATTCAGTAATTAAAAAGGACCCAGGATTGCCAGAGTGTGGTGGCTCACACCTTTAGTTCCAGTGCTCTAGAGGCAGAAGTGGGGGATTTTCTGTGAGTACCAGGGCAGCCTGATCAACACAGTGAGTTCCACACCACCCAGGGATACATAGTGACAGCCAATCTTGAAGGGGAAAAAAAAAACAAAAACCAGGATAATGAGGCACTGTGTGAGGAGGGGTGTCCAGAGTGAGGAAAGCTGGGGTTGACAGTGCCTGCCTAACATGAGCAGGACCCTGGGTTCCATTTCCAGCACCAAGAAAAATGCTGAGAGGTTTTATGTGGAGATGGGGGTTATCTGGGTACCCTGAACTTTCTGCTTAATTTTTCTGTGAATATAAAACTGCTTTAAGCCGGGCGTAGAGGCAGAGGCAGGCGGATCTTTGTGAGTTCAAGGCCAGCCTCGTCTACAGAGTGAGTTCCAGGACAGCTGGGGCTACAGGGAGACCCTGCCTCGAAAAGACAAAAAAAAAAAAAAACCTGCTTTAAAAATAAGTTTTGGGGGGGGCTGGAGAGATGGCCTAGCGGTTAAGAGCGCCGACCGCTCTTACAGAGGACTCGGGTTCGATCCCCAGCACCCACATGGTGGCCGAGAGCCGTCTAAAACTCCAATTCCAGGAGAACTCCAGCTCCAGGGGAATCTGAGACCCTCTTCTGACCTCTGCGGCATTGCACAACATGGGTGTACAGACCTGCATGCAGACAGTACATTGATACACATATAGAAATAAATAAAAAAATTAAAAAAAAAATAAGTTTTGGGGCTGGAGAGAGGCTCAGTGGTTAAGAGTGCCGAGTGCTCTTGCATAGGACCCAGGTTCAATTCCCAGCACCCACATGGTGGCTTAAACCACTTTAAGCTGGGCATGGTGGCGCTCGCCTTTAATCCAAGCACTTAGGAGGCAGAGGGGCAGAGGAAGGCAGATCTCTGTGAGTTCCAGGTCAGCTGGGGCTATAGAGAGACCCTGTCTCAAAAAAAAAAAAAAGTTTTAAGGCAGGTGTGGTGAAGCACACCTTTAATCCCAGAACTTGGGAGGCAGAGTTCAAGGCCAGCCTGGTCTCTTTGGTTTGCATGATTTGTACATGTGTATAAATGAATAAACCTTATTTATTATCATTATTTGGTGATTTTGAAACAGGGTCTTCCTATAGTTCTGGCTGTTGTGGAATTCACTCTGTAGATCAGGCTGGCCTTGAACTCACAGAGATCCATCCGCCTGCCTCTGCCTCTGGAGTGCTGGGATTTAAAGGTGTGTGCCACCATGCCCAGCATATTTTTGTTTTTTTTTTTGATCTTTTTGAGACAGGGTCTCCCTGTAGCTCCAGCTGTCCTGGAACTTACTCTGTAAACCAGGCTGGCCTTGAACTCACAAAGATCCGCCTGCCTCTGCATATTTTTTTTTTTTTTTAAGACTGAAGCCAGGCGTGGTGGCACACGCCTTTAATCCTAGCACTTGGGAGGCAGAGGCAGGTAGATCTTTGTGAGTTCAAGGCCAGCCTGGTCTACAGAGTGAGTTCCAGGCCAGTTGGGGCTACAGGGAGACCCTGTCTCGAAAAAGACCAAAAAAAAAAAAGAGTTAGACTGAATCATCTCTACACTTGCTTTTCATCTACTAAAAGTTTATTGGAGCATGGTCTTGTGATAACAGAGTGCTTGCCTAGCATGTATAAGGCCTTGGCATCCCCATACCACCGAAAGTAAAAAAGTAAAGTAAAATCTCATCACATGGTTAAAACAAAGTGAAACATTAAAGTGGGCCGTAAGTACAAACCTTAACTACTCAGTGAAATTTGAAAGCAAATCCCCACTAGAGTTAATTGGAAGTGTCTTTATTCGTTAAATTGGAAAATAATTTGCTTATTTTCTGATGAAGATAATGTGCTCTAATTACAAGCATTTGTATCTAACCTCCCTAGAAGATGGGCTGGCTGGGTCCTCAAACCCAGAGCCTCTCTCTCCTGCAGGTAGCTTCATGCTGAGAAAGCAGAGACAGCTGCTCTCTGCAAAGGACAGAAGGGGCTGTACTCAGAATCCACTGTGCCTGCCTACTGCATTTGGCATCTCTGGGTATCTTCCTTATCTGTATCTCATTTATTCTCACAACTCAGGGAGAGCAGCACATTAATATCAATATATGCCACCTGCATAATTAAAGGGGTGTTCCTCTGCACTTTGCAAGGTGACCTGTCTACATCAGCACCGAAACAATAAATAAAGCCAGATGTAAATGCTACATGTGGGCTTTACTTTACAGGACAGATGTGTGCCTGGGGAAATGAAGAAAGAAGTAAATGCACTGAGCCTTTGTAAATGTAACACAAGCTTTCCATTTACATCTTCAGAAAGACTTTATCTGCACTTGGGATTTATTTCCAGCATTAGGATCTAACACTTCAGCTTTACTCTGCTCTAGATGGAGATAATATTCACCATTGCCATTTAGAGGGAGTCTTCACTGGATGCTAGTTTCTGATGTCATCAGGCAAGGGAAAAATCAATGTTCAAATTACCCTTGAAAACCATCTTAATACAGGACACAGCTTTTTATACCCATTTCAGTAGACTAATATGCACATGTAGAATCTGGTGCACATGAATATATATAATACATGATAAAAATACATATGCAAAATATATTTTTATGCTATTCCTCATTAAACTAGTCTTTTTTCAAGTGCTCCCTCTATATTTCTTTAGTCACACAAGGGAAGAGCAGTGGGGACACAGGCAGAGCTTGGTTCCATATTCGTGGAAGTTGAGCACCTGGCTGTCACGGCTCTACTGTCTGCAGCCAGCTTCTACGCACATGTGTCTTCTGCATCTGCACAACCACTTCTGTTGACTGGAGATCAGCAAACATTTTCCCTAAAAGGCCACACAGTAAATATTTGTGGCTGCAGGGCATAAGGACATAAGATCATAAACCTAAGGTCTCTGGAACAGCTATTTAATTCTGCCGTTGTAGAGCAAAATGTAGCCTATAAAATACGCAGTTAAGCTGGGCATGGTAGTGCATGCCTTTAATCCCAGCACTAAGAAGGAAGAGGAAGGCAGATCTCTGTGAGTTCAAGGCCAGTGTGGACTACACAGTGAATTCTAGGACAACTGGGGCTACAGGGAGAGGTCTCAAAAAGACCAGAAAAAAAAAAATGTAGTTAAATAATATGCAATTAAATTGTTCCAATCATTTTTTTTTTTTTTTGAGAAGGGGTCTCATTGTGTAACCCCAGCTGTTCTGGAACTTACTGTATAGACCAGGGTGGCCTCCAACTCAGAGATATACCTGTCTGCCTGCCCTAGCCCAGATTTGGTCCATAGACTTTGAACGCTATTATTCTCATAGATATAAACCAATGCAGTAAGGAGAAATAAACTGTGGGTGAGCAAATGAATCACTTGCTTGTTGTCATAAGAATGGGACTCACTTGTCATCACCATCATTAGAATCATGACATCACCACTGCCATCATTGTCACTGTCATTATTTCTTAGATCACACCTTAGTTAGGGTCTACTATGTGCCAGGTACAGACTGCTCACAGCCACCTGGGAATTAGGCAATCCTCCTATCCCCTACATGACGACGTCACCAAGATACAAAGAGGTTGGAACACCTGCCTGATACGCCACAGCTGGTGAGAAGAGCCCCAGAAGTGGCCACTAGGTCTCATGGTCCCCCAGCCAGGTTGTTAAGCCCACTCTAGGAACAAAGCCAGTACAGGAAAGTGCCAGGGAAGAGTGTAACCAAAGGCCTTTTAATCTGCCTCAGGCTCCCAGGGCAATCAATAAGGAAATGAGAAGCAAATGACGGACTCCCTGGTGAAGCTGGGGCTCCCCTCCAGCCCTACAGCTTCCAGAGCAGATCTGGAACAGGAGCAGGTCTGTCATTCCACACGCCCTCTCTTCACAAATAAAAGGTGACTCAGTGCAAACCCCACAGGTACCAAGAGCCTGGGACAAGCAATTAAAACAAAGGATTCTCTGTCCCCAGGATCGTGCTTCCATCTCTTGACCAGCAAGGCCAACTTATTTCTTCAGTTGTCTAAGTGTGACAGTACATGTTGCACTTTGTGTGTGTGTGTGTGTGTGTGTGTGTGTGTCTCCATGGAATTTAATTTACACAAAACAACCCTCTTAGACAATGCTTTGTCTCACCTAATAGCCTAAGAAGAATCCAGAGGATGTGAGAAAGGCCTCACTGGGTGAGCACAAATGTCAGCTCCTTTAGACAACATGTTGGTGACATGCTCAGAAGCACAAAGGCTTTTGCCTTAGAGCTGGCAACATCTCCACTAGGAATCTGCTGTGAACTCTATCAGCAAGAAACATGTGTAAGGTATTCACAGTATCAGTTTTCCATACCATAGCAAACATAGGCTACAATCCTTGAGTCCATCAGGAACCCTGAAATAAGCAAGGCAAGCTACAGTATACAAAACGACACTCAGCAAATGCAAAAGTGCTCACCTAGCCTGCATGAGGGCCAGAGTTCAATCCCTAGCACTGAAAGAAACGGGACTAGAAAACACCAAATTCAAGAAAAAACAACTTCGTGAAAGCTGGGAGAATGTACAAGTTCTGGTGGCCTATGCCTTATCTGCTCTTACAAAATGGACAGGTTTAATAAAGAACAAACAAAAACTACCAAGAGACAGAAAGGGTGTAGCATGCAATCTTTTGTTAAAAAAAAAAGTGTAAAGAGAGAATTTAGACATGGACTGGGTCTATTTGAATGAAGAACCACCAAGAAGGCATGTGTGAGTAGCTTCTTAATATATGAACTTTGGAAATTGTGTTTTACTCTTGTTTTATTTTTGTTATCATTGAATGATTTATTTGTATATATCCTAGTCAAAGAATTAAATCCAGCCCAGTATGGTGGCACATGGCTATAATCCCAGCACTCAGGAAGCTGAGGCAGGAGGACTGCTGTGAGTTTGATGCCAGTCTGAGTTTAATAGCAAAAAATTAAATACATTCAAAATACACTTGGAATATTGAGTGTCTGCCATAGCTTCTTCAGCTGTCAGCTTGGAACAGAGAACCTCAAATGAAGAATTCCCCTGATCCTCTGGGCATGTTTCCTGAGCCTCTTTCTTTTTCTTTCTTTTCTTTTTCTTTTTCTTTCTTTCTTTCTTTCTTTCTTTCTTTCTTTCTTTCTTTCTTTCTTTCTTTCTTTCACTTTCTTTCTTTCCTTCCATCCTTCCTTCTTCCTTCCTTCCCTCCCTCCCTTCCTCCTCTATTTTTTGTAAGGCTTAAGAGAAATTTTATTGATTCAAGAATTTCATAGAATGAATTTTAATTATATTTAGACCTCCTCCCTCACCCACCCCTCACCCCTACTTTCATTATCATGTCATTTATTTATTATTTATTTATCTATTTAATTTTTTGGTCTTTTCGAGACAGGATCTCCCTGTAGCCCCAGTTGTCCTGGAACTCGCTCTGTAGACCAGGCTGGCCTTGAACTCGCAGAGATCTGCCTGCCTCTGCCTTGGATTAAAGGCATGTGCAACACACCCAGCTTATCACGTCTTTTATTAGCAAATGGAAAACTCCATCTATTTTTTTTTTTTTTTGTATGTGTACGAATGTACTGTCTGCATGTAGGTTTGTGCACCCATGTCGTGCAATGCCGAGGAGGTCAGAAGAGGGTGTCGGATTCCCCTGGAACTGGAGTTCTCCTGGAACTGGAGTTCTCCTGGAATTGGAGTTACAGACGGTTCTCAGCTGCCATGTGGGTGCTGGGGATCGAACCCAGGTCCTCTGCAAGAGCAGTTGTGCTCTTAACCGCTAGGCTATCTCTCCAGCCCCTGGAAAACTCCATCTATCTTACATAACCCATTTGAGCTGGGTGCTAGAGAAATCACTCATTAGAGGGTCAGCAATCTACAATTCTTACACACGGGTGTGCCAAAGTAAGGGCCCACTCCCTTTCCTTTGTATGTGGTTTTGGGTCAGAATACACATAGGTGTCTTGGAACAGGATTTTTCACTCTTAATTTCTATTTCTCTTACACACTGCTTAGGAAAGTCAAGTAGAGATTTCTCCTTTTCTTGGCAGTCAGAAATGCTTGGTTTTCCTCATCAACTTTGGCTGTTTCTGGGCCTCAGTCAGCACAATGACCCCACTGTGGACCAAGACATTCTTCAACAGGTTGTTTCTCCGGATGGTTTTACTGAGGGTAAAAGAAGCTAAGTCCTCACAGTAGGCAGCAACTAGTTCACAGACCTCCAATCTAAGATCGGAGGGAAGTTTCAGAATGTCACATGAAGCTTTACACCTGCATCCTCTATACACTTCTCAGACTCCTAATGTTGTTGAGGACTGCAGCCAGATCTTGAGAACCACTGTTAGGACCAGGTCAGAAAGAGTTAATCTAGTTGAAGCAAGCCTGATCCCCATGACTACCTTAACCGCAAGAATACAGTCCAACCCTGAGTTCCTAGTTCTGACAGCTACCCGAGGTCAGGATGAACTTTCCCAGCCCTGAAGGAGTGCTTCCTACCCCTTAAGAAGCCCATTCCTCTCCAAGGGGCTTCACGCTGCTAAACACACCAATCACCTTAAAGGTTGTTTCTAGAGCCATGCAATTGTGTATGCATGATGTCACCAAATTCCTCTAGTTTGTGGTTTCTGGCTTTAAAAGGTCTCTGTAACAGACAGTCGAGGTTGAAACCATCCCTGTGTGGAGTGGGTTGTGTCACATCACATCAATAATTGGCTTCTCTGATATGTCAGTTTTCTTAATTGGGTTCTGGTGCACCAGCAAATTAAATAAATTTTGTATTAATCTGTGGCCCTTCATTGGTTTCTTTTGTGAGTGTGGCAGTTTGAGTCCAACACCACAGGGTGATGATAATGGTTGGCCAAGAAGCCACTGGGGTGTGTGGGTGGGCACTACTTTGCTGTTACATGTGGGTGGCCAGGCCAGCTTAGCTTCTTCAGCAGCTGAGGCTTGTCCGATTCTTTTCTTTTTATTGCTAATTGATATGGTGGGGGGTCCTACCCACTGTGGGCAGTGTCATCTCTGGGTAGGTGGGCCAGGGCTGTATGAGAAAGGCAGCTGAAAAAAAGAGCCACTGTAGTCTCCCACTCAGGAGCTGTGGCATAAATAAATAAATAAATAAATAAATAAATAAATAAATAAATAAATGAAAGGCAGCTGAGCAAGTCAGAGGGAACAAGCCAGGAAGCAATGTGGAGTCTCTCCTTTAGTTCCTGCCTTGCCTTCCCTGATGATAGAACAGAAGCAGAATAAGCCCTTCCCTACATAGGTTAGTTTGGGTCAGTGTATTATCACAGCGACAGAGAAGCAAACTAGAACAGTGTCCAAAAGTGGACTTAAAGTTTAAGAAAAGGCTGGGGAGAGAGAGCTCAGTGGTTAAGTGCTTGTTATGCAGGGCTGAGGACTGGAGTCTATAGATACCCAGATCTATTATCTGGTGGGTGGTCCTGGCAGCCCACCTATAGTTCTAGCCTCAGAAGGCAGAGACAGGAGATCCCCAGAACAAGCTGACTAATGAGACTAGTCATTTCAGTGAGTTCTAGGTTTAATAAAGACTCTGCCTCAGAAAATAAAGTGGAATAGTGATCTCAGCTGATGCCCGACATAAACCTCAGGCCTCCACATGCATACAACATACACATGAAAAAAATGGAATAAAAATAATAGTTTAAGAAAACATAGCATGATGAGAAGTGCTGAAGGCTCTCTTTTGGAAAGCCTGAGAGGACCGTGGAGGGCTGTGAGGAGATGCAGCAGCTCCATGGACCTCAGGCCCTGAAGCTCACGGGAAAGAGTGGCGTTTTCAGAGGAAGACTCTCTTACAGAGATCACTGTGGATTGCAGGGGAGATAAGGAGGAAGGATGACAAGATGCATCAACAAGTTTCTTAGCTAAGCTAGCAGCCCAAGGGTGACCTCAGACTAATTTGAGGGCAAAAGTTTTATGGAATGGCTGGAGAAGATAAGGAAGGGAGCGGGAAAGATAAAAGGCCAGTCAAGGCCTGTCCGCAGGGCTGTGGGAGACCTTTCACCAGCACTGACAGAGTTCTTCTCCTGACCTGTTGTTAGTTCTTAGAATTTCCTACTTTCAACCACAAAGGTCTGGATCAGAGAAGTAAAGCAACTCGTCCAAGTCACGGATGAAAAAAAGCATGGTGAGCGTGGTTCTACACCGCTGCTCACATTAGCTGTCACATCCAGCAGCCTGCCCCATACCCCTCAAGATCCACTGTCATTTCTACCATTCCACAGGCCCTCTCTGCCTTATCTCAACTTTATTTATTTATTTATTTATTTATTTATTTATTATTTATTTATTTTGGTCTTTTCGAGACAGGGTCTCCCTGTAACCCCAGCTGTCCTGGAACTCACTCTGTAGACCAGGCTGGCCTTGAACTCACAAAGATCCGCCTGTCTCTGCCTCCCGAGTGCTAGGATTAAAGGCGTATGCCACCATGCCTGGCTCAGCCTTATTCTCAACTTCTTAGGTGCCCCTGAACCTTGATTCTGGGTTCCACCCACTGCTCTGCAAACACATACTGTGAGCGAGGCAGACACAGTGGCAGACGAAGGCAGCAGGTGTAAACCCTGTGGTCCACAGTGAAATCTGAGGAGCTCCATGTGGGAATGTGGGCTTCTCATGGTAGTTTTTGGGGGTGGAGTTTTTCTGTTTATTTTGAGACAGGGTGTTACTCTGCAGCCCAGCCTGCCGTTGAACTCTGGGCCACCCTCCTACCTTAGCCTTCCTAGCAGAGATTATGGGTCTGTGCCATCACACCTGACTTATTTCACCACTTCAGATTTTTCCAGAGAAGTTATGAATCTAGTCTAATGAGAAAGGTTCTAATTTTTAAATGTTGACAAATGATCTTATTACATTTATTTATTTACTTACTTATGGAGTGGCCTGGGCACATATGCAGAGGTCAGAGGTCAAAGGACAACTTGCAAAAAGTTGGTTCTCTCCTTCTACCATACAGGTTCCAGGGATTTAACTCAGGCCCTTCAGGCTTGGCAGCAAAAATCTTTAACCCATTAAGCCATCATACCAGCCAACCAAGTGGCTTTTTTTTTTTTTAATTCAAAAGAGCAACAAAGTAGGCCTCTTATTTCCAACCTCATAGGTAGATAGGCAGAAAACTAGCACCCACTCACTATTCCCATCACAGTCAGCCCCTCCTATCCTCAGTGACCATATGTGCAGATTCGGTTCACTGCAGATAGAAACTTCCATTTCTACTCAACATGTAGACATTTTTTTCTTGTCATTCTTTTCTCAACACAGTACAAATTGCTTCACATAGCATTTATGTCACAGTAGATATTTAAGTAATCTAGAGGCAAATTACAGGTTACAACAGGAACAAAACAGAGTACACAGGTTATTTGTAAATACTACATAAAAGCCATCACTCTTGGACTTTATCCTGGAACCAGTGTCCTGTGGATACCCAGGGTCAACTGTCCTTCTCTATCTTCAGCTCCATGGGCCCCTTTTGAGGGGACTTAAGATCTGGCTTCAAAACCACAGAAATCCACTAGCTGAACATTTGAGAGCCGGATAAAGGCTCCCTTCAGTCCCCACAGGAGCCCTGGGCAAGGTGGGGCCTTTAAGATGCATTCTGCCCTGAAAGCCTGGACCAATATTCTTGTCACTCTTCCTTTGCATTCTCCTTATAACTGGAATTCCCAGGGCCCCCGCTTACTGCCAAATTACCTGAGATAAGTCATGCTAAGATCCTCCTCTCTTTTCCAAATGCAAACTGCAGCTGGCAGCTGGCAATAGTTATTTATAACCTGTGCGGCACTCCTTGCATTGGCTTGCTTTAGAAATGCTTAGCCAGGGGGCTGGAGAGACGGCCTAGTGGTTAAGAGCGCTGACTGCTCTTGCACAGGATCTGGGTTCAATCCCCAGCACCCACATGGTGGCTGAGAATCGTTCCAGGGGAATCCGACACCCTCTTCCAACCTCCGCGGCATTGAACAACACGGGTGCACAAACCTACATGCAGACAGTACATTCATACGCATACAAAAAAAATAAAATAAAATAAAATAAAGAAATAATTAGGCAGGCATTTCTGGGCCAGCTTGACACTTGGATATATGAGAGCCAGGGACCAGGCTCTCATAGTATCTGCTGAAACTATAGGCCCTGGGTGACAGCATCTACCAGTCCAGAAGTCGATCAGTCAGCTCCACTGAACACTGTCAGGAACAAGAAAGCACATGCAGCTGGGCGTGGTGGCACACACCTTTAATCCCAGCTTGGTCTATATGGTGAGTTCCAGGTCCACCAGGACTACATAGTGAGATCCTTCTCAAAACAACCACCAAAAAAAGTAGTGCATGCAGAGCACCTGATACCTGTAGGCACTGGGCAGTTATCAGACCCTCTCCCAAGATCTGCTCACGTTCAGGGAACTCTGGGAGTTCTATGGAACTCTGGCTCCAAAAATATATCCCAAATTGTCCAGCCTTCTCTACTCTCCCTCACCTAGCCCCTGGCTTTTCTTCTGGATTGTTAATTCCCCCCTCTGTCTCTCTCTCTGTCTCTCCTTTTTCCTTTCTCTTATTTCTCTATTTCTCATCCCCGAGACAGAGGCTCACTTTGTAGACACAGAATCTCGCTTTGTAGTCCAAGCTGGCTTCAACCTCCTAAATTCTGGGATTCCAGGCATTTACCAGGTATCCACCTCCAGCCTCCATTCTTGCCCAGATTTTCCATTTTTCCAGTGCAGTCAAATAGAAGCTCAGGGTCAGCAAAATGATTAAGCAAGTAAAGGCATTTGCACCCAAGCCTAGGGCTATCTGAGTTCCATCCCTGGCACCCATGTGGTAGAGAGAGGACTCCCACAAGTTGTACTCTGTTCTCTGTATGTACGTACACACACACACACACACACACACACAAAATGTAATAAAAATTTCTTAAAACAACAGAAGCTCAGAGATAGAGCATGAAGCCAAGATCTGCAGCATCAGGGCAAAACACCACTGAAAAATAAAAACAGGACTGCTAGCACTTGCCAGCTTGCCTGTTTCCTGTGCTGCAGACAGCCCAAATCTCACTCTGGCTGACCAGGCTCCACATGGTCCTAGCCCTGAGACATCTCAGATCCCCTCCCTAACCACTCCTGTCACTTTGACCAGCTTTCTTCTGCTCCTTGGATCCCAGGCTCCTCCCTGACTCAGGGCCTTGGCCTTCTCCATCCCTCAGTCTGGGCCATTCATCCTCTGTGTCTTATTTGGTTCCTCCTCTACCAATTAGCTTTCAGTTTAAAGAGGTCCAGCTCCTGCAGTGAACTCACCCCAGGGGTCTCCTACTGTGATTGCCATAGCACTTCTCTGGCATGTGCTAGGAGTCTGTTGTCTCCCCCTATAAAGGCTACTTTATAGTTGTTTGTTTTTGAGACTGGCTCTTTTTTTTTTGGTCTTTTGGAGACAGGGTCTCCCTGTAGCCCCAGCTGGCTTGGAACTCACTATGTAGACCAGGTTGGTCTTGAACTCAACAGATATCTGCCTGCCTCTGCTGGGATTAAAGGCGTGCACTACCACGCCCAGCAATTTTAGTATTTTAAGTAACCTAGTATATTAAATATCAATATTTTAATATGAAGTCAATAAAAACATTTTGAGACACTTGGTTCCTCCCCTCCCCCATCATGTCTCTGCCATCCAGCATGTCCTTTTTCTTGGGGGGGGGTGTCTTTTTGAGACAGGGTTTCCCTTTAGTCCAGATGTCCTGGAACTCTCTATGTAGACCAGGCTGGCCTTGAACTCACAGATATCCACCTGCCTCTGCCTCCAGAGTGCTGGGATTAAAAGTGTGCACTACCACACCTGGCCCCAGCATGTACTTCATACTTAGTGTCTATTAAGCAGCTGCTATGACAAGTTGAAGTGGCAGAGTAGCAAACTCAAACTTTTTTTTTTTTTCTGTGAAACTTATCTTCCAACTCTTTAAGTTAAGCTTGTGTTAATGGGTAAGCAAATTCAAACTTTCATGTATTTTTTTTATTATTTTATTTATTTCTGTATGTGTATGAATGTACCGTCTGCATGCAAGTCTGTGCACCCGTGTTGTGCAATGCCGCGGAGGTCAGAAGAGGGTGTCGGATTCCCCTGGAACTGGAGTTCTCCTGGAATTGGAGTTTCAGACGGTTCTTGGCCGCCATGTGGGTGCTGGGGATCGAACCCAGGTCCTCTGTAAGAGCGGTCGGCGCTCCCAACCACTAGGCCATCTCTGCAGCCCCCCAAACTTTCACGTATTTTAAACACTGTTTCTGGAAAAGTGGGTAGCCCAGCTAACCTGGAACTATGTAGATCATGCTGGACTCAAATTCACAGAGATCCACCTACCTCTGCTTCCTGAGAGCTGGGATTAAAGGTGTGCCCTATCATGCCTGGCCTTAAGGCTTTATTAATACTCAATTTCCTCCTATGTGAAATGGAGTCCATGTCAGCGGATGTTTCTAAAAGGAATGAATGAATAGTACCCAGTGCCAGGAGGGGCATAATGATCACCTACTAAGAAGGTATATGTTCCTGACACCACCATCTTTCTGGAATGATGAAACAAAGTGCCATGGAGTGTGTCTGATATTCCACTGATCACTGGAAATATTTCTTTCCACTTGAAATGTTAAGATAAGGAAAGGCCACACTTCTGTAACCCATCGGTGACTTCTGTGACAACAGGCTTCCCAGGCTAAAATGGATTTTGGTCTGTCTACAGTGGTCACACAAGTTTCTGAATCCATTTGTACTCTACAACATAGCCTGGCCCTTCCACCACCCCCTGCTTGCCACAGAACACAAGTTATGACACTGCACTTGTGAAAACATGTATCCCAAGTAAACTGAGTAGCAGCTCTGACTTCTCAGCTGCCTTGAAAAGGGACAAGAGCCTTCAGAATCCTGAGGTCCTTTCCTTGCCAAGATTATCCCCCCCTCATTGTTTTTATTTTTGGAGACAGGGTCTCTATATGCAGTCCAGCTGGTTTTGAAACCACAATTCTCCTGCTTCAGCTTCTCAAACAGCTGAGATTATAGGTATGCACCTTCATACCCAGCTCACATAGCTGATTTTACTGAGCATCTACTAAGTGTCAGGTGTCCTTCTTGATCTCTGTAACTGGATAGTGTAGGTGGGATGGAGGAGCTGGCTGATTTAAAGTCAGAATCTACATACACACTCCAGTCCGATCCACAAGCTCCATCCCAATTCCTCCTCCTTGGAACTGTGATGGGCACTGAGGTATCAAGGGGGTGGGGTGGGGCACCAGGAGGGAGTAAGGTACTAAGAGAAGATGAGGGCTGATCCTGTTCTAGGCTTTCAATGGCTTCATTCTGGAGGCTTAAAATCAAGGAGGAGAGGCAGAGTTTTGCCCTGCTTGGGCTCAACCACAGGGACATCTGGGAAGAGCAGGGGAGAGGACTGAAAGAGATCTGGATACTGCCCCCCCCCCTGGACTGACCATTATCAGGCTCCAGCTCCCCTGGGCCTTAAGCCTCCACGTCTGATGTCAGTGATCGGGCCAGAGCCAAAAATCACTCAGTAGCTGGATCCAGCCACAGATATCTAGTCTCTATGTTAAAAAAAGAAACACATCTTTTCAGCCAATAGTTAAAACTTGGGAGATTTCACATCTCAAAATCCCAAGTTCTGGATTCTTATGAAAACGGAAAGATCTGGCAGCGCAGGGCTTGCACTTCTGTCTGGCAGTGCCGAGGCAGAAGCTTCAGTGCCTCCCAAGTCCCACGCCAACCTATCCTGGCTATCTCTGTGCCACTGAGGTCAAGTCCAAAGTCTAGAGGTTAGCCCTTATAGCACAGAGGAAAGCAAAAGTCCACGTGTCCAGCACAGCGAGAATTGTTACCCAAAAGCTAACACACAAGCACAAAAGCCAGACCCCAATGGAGGGATACACACACGCACACAAACACATGTATATGTGCACATATGTCCTAATAGAGAAATATAATTATTATGGGCCTTTTGTGTGTCTGTGTGTTCTTATTGTTTCGGGGGTTTTAAAACATTTTGAAGCCCAGGGCAGCCTTGAACAAAGATGTCCTTCTGCCTCTACCCCTCAAATGCTGGGATTATACATGTACACCACCATGCTAGGCTATTTTACTTAAAGACAGGGTCTTGCTGTGCAGCTCAGGCTGGCCTCAAACTTGAGATTTTCTGGCATCTATGTCCCAGGTGCAGGGATTTCAGGTGGACAAGCCAGGCTTAGCTTTTTATAAACAGACAGCCACATGTTTTGAGAAATTAGCAGGAACAGATTTCTTGAAAATCATGAAAATGAAGGCTATTCCTGACTATGCAAATCGTGCATACTGTTACTGATGCTAGGTGCTGCCAGGTACTGACACAGCACAACAGTGAAACGAGCCTGGCCATATAGTCATTCATATCATTATAGAAGGTAGCTTTGCCAATCTCAAATTTTATGAGGGATCCTCCAAGTGCTAAGACAGCCCAGGATCCCCCAAATAGAATCCTGGGGTAGAGGACCCATTAAGTCCCTTCCAGCTCCAAACTTCTGTTGTTTTCAGTGACTCTGAAAAATTATCTGAATAGTTTAGAACTCTTTGTTTTCTTTGGTGAGGAAACACACATACATACACCACATTGCTAGGGAATACATCACAAGTATCTCAAGGTGGCAGTGGGCTTCATGGCAAGGCAGGAGCTAATAATGAACACAACTTTACTGGGGTGAGAAATGGGGAGATGCAATGCCAGCTGAACATCAAAGGGGAGGGTATGGGGTCACAGCACAGGGAACTTGGTCAAAGAATAGTATCAAGTCTGGACTGAAGGACTGCACAGACCAGTATCTAGAGGAACCAAACTTGACCGTCAGAAAAACCTAGTGGCCAAGGTGACTGTCAGCTGCAGAACCTTTTCTCTGCTTTATGGAGACTGACTCGAGGGGACGAACAGGCTAATGTCTCCCTGGTTACAATGTCAGCCCAGTAAACACTTGTATGTACGGCAGGCCTTGGGTTAACAAAGGAAACGGTGGATCTCCCCTTCTAACAGGGGCAGGAGGCCAGCTCTGCCAGACTATTGTGCAGGTTCCTGCTAGAGGAGGAGATAATTCTGCAAGACAAGGCCTGTCACCACAGTCTTCAAGATGGAATAACTTGAAAGGGCACAGCTGGCTGGGAATACAGCAAGGCAGAGCTAGAGAAGAAGGTGGCATGCTCAGAGGAAGGGCAGCTGCCCACGGCACCCACACGGAAGGCCGTGCACTCCATGCAACACGAGCTCCTGAGGACCGGAGCCACTCACCAGAATGCAGTCAGATTATCAACATGTGTCCAAGGTCTGCGCTACCTGCTGTCCAGAACTGCAAGACTGGGCCTGAGTGACAAGGCAGGCCCCATGGAGTCAAATCCTGTTTATTAGGAGAATGGAAAGTTCAGGTGCTTGTATGAAATCATCATTTTGGGAAAATATAGTTATGGGCCTAACAAAGCCCAGCACAAAACCTCTGGGCAGGAGAATGGCTAAGTGTCTCAAGAGTTGAGGGAGACTCCTTCTTTAGCGAAGCTTTCCAACTAAGGGTGACACACTCATAGAGCACCTGTGGTTCCAAGGGCCATGGTTTTCAAAGCCCCATGGAACTTTCTTGTTTTTTTGCTTTGTCCTGACACAGGGTGTCCCTGTAGCTACAGCTGACCTGGAACTCACGATGTAGACCAGGCTGGCCTGATCTCAAAGAGATCCGCCCATCTCTGCTTCCTGAGTTCTGGGATTAAAGGCCTGTGCCACCACACCTGGCTCCTTTTGTTTTATGTCCCCAGGCTGCCCTGGAACTGAAGACCCTGCTGCCTCTGCCCTCTCTCCCGTGTCCTGACACTACAGGTATGTGTCATCACACTCGCCTGGGAGTTACACTTTCTTTCTTTTGCTTAAAGCACTTAGAAACAGCTACACGTACCTCCTTTCCTTCTAACCAGCAGCACTGCTCCTCTTAGACTCTCTCCTGCTTGGAAACAGAGGTTACAGCCACATGACCAGACTTGTGAGTCCGGAAGGTGGCAGAGAGCTAGCAACATGTTCCATGAGCTCTTCCTCCCAGCCGAGTAAGGAGGTATACATGCCTTTGGTGACACTATGGTGTAGACTATTTGCCCACTACCTGTTCTGCTACCTTCTAGCTGTGGTGTGAAGTGAATACAATCAGCACAGAAATTAAATCAGATCCTATATGGCAACAGTTGGCTCTGGACAGAGCCAGACAGTATTATGATCCATGTGCTCTCTGCCATAGTCAGTCAACTATGCCACTGCAGCATGAAAGCAGCCACACACGGTATGGATGCAAATGGGCATAGCTGTGTTCCAACAAAAGTTTATTTACAAAAGCAGGAGGGAAGCAGAATGCTTTAGGAGGGAGAAGATGCAACCTCTCTTGCCAGACTTGTAGTCCCTATCTATCTGGGTTTCTCACTAGACTATGAAACTCTTCAGGGCAGAAGCGATCTTCCTTTTTTTTTTTTTTTCCAGATACTGCTAATACAGCACAGTATGAACATAATGCAGTCCACAGGAATCTTCCTAAGTGCCCAAGGTCATCATGCTGTAACTTCACATGCTCAGGCCCAAGGCACTGTGTGCCCACTCTTTGTACCTTTACCAGACTCCAGTGACAGTAATTCCCACACCAAATCCCAATTCAGTGTGATCAGCCTCTTGATATCAAGAAAGGACCTTAACCAGTTATTTATGAGGAATCTGCTTATTTTTCAATGCTGACAACCAGTGTAAACATTTAAAGAAACACTATGGCCCCTAAAAACCATCCCTATGGGCTGATCCCACTAGTCCACTCTGCAGCCTCTAACAGGAATTCATCTTCCTTTATATCTTCTTATGTGTGTTCATATGTGTAGCTGCACCTATCTATGCATGCATGTGGAGGCCAAAGGTCAATCTTAGGTGTCTTTCCTCAGGTATAGTCCACCTTATTTTTCTTATTAGTTATTTGTGTCCATGGGTGTGGGTAGAGGACAATTTGCTATAGTCAGTTTTCTGCTTCCATCCTGTGGGTCCTGGGAACCAAACTCAGGTGTCAGACTTGGCACCAGGTACCTTCTTTACCTATTGGGTTATCTCACTGGGCCCTCTCTACCATCTCTTTAGACAGGGTTTCTCTTTTACCTGGAGTTCACCAAGTAGGCCACGATGGTTGGCTGGCCAGCAAGCCTGGAGATCAGCCTGTCTCCAGTTCTCCAGTATTGGGACTGTAAGCACATCAACATACCCAGCTCTTTTTGTGGATTCTAGGGATTGAACTCAGGCCTTCATGAAGGTAAGACAAGCAGTTTAGCAAGAGTACCATCTCCTCAGCCGTGCTATAGCTCTTATATTTTTTTTAATTTTATTTATTTTTGTATGTGTATGAATGTACTGTCTGCATGTAGGTTTGTGCACCCATGTCGTGCAATGCCTCGGAGGTCAGAAGAGGGTGTCAGATTCCCCTGGAACTGGAGTTCTCCCGGAATTGGAGTTACAGACGGTTCTTAGCTGCCATGTGGGTGCTGGGGATCGAACCTGGGTCCTCTGCAAGAGCAGTCGGTGCTCTTAACCGCTAGGCTATCTCTCCAGCCCTAGCTCTTATTTTTTTAAAGATTACTTTTATTTCATTTTTAATGTATATGTCTGTGAGTGTCTACAGAGACCAGAAGAGGGCATGAGATACCCTGGAACCCAAGTTTCAGGAGGTTGTGAGCTGCCCACATAGATGCTAAGAACCATACTCGGGTTCTCTGGAAGAGAAAGCACTTTTAGCCACTGAGTAGTCTCTCCAACCCCTGTATTTTTTAAATTTAATTCTGGGCCAGGGAGATAGCTCAGTGAGCAAAGACAAGTGCCACCAAGGTGATGACCTGAGTTTGATACTGGAACACATGGTGGAAGGAAAAGGCCAGCTCAAGTTGTCCTCTGACCTCCACATGCATGATGTGGTGCATGCACTTGCTCACACACACTAATGTGAATTTTTAAAAAAATATTCAGTTTTAACATATCATTAAAAAAATCATCTTTCCAAAAAAAAAAAATCATCTTTCCAGAATTTATTTTTTGTGGTGCTAGGGAGGGAACCCAGCATCTAGCACACGCTAGATGCTCTACCACTGAGCAGCATCCCTGGCCCCAGAAAAAAAAATCCGAAAATGGTAGAGTGAAATCTGGAGAGTTGGCACATGCCTATAATCTCAGCACTTGGGAGGGTCAGAGAGGAGAAGCAGAAGTACAAGGTTACTCTCAGCTACACAGTGAGTTCAAGGCTAGCCTATACTATATGAAACACTACCCAGAGAGAGAGAGAGAGAGAGAGAGAGAGAATATATTGTATAATACTTCACTGGGATTCAGTTTCACTTAGTTGCCCTCTCTGTATCTAGAAGTACCGACATGTTGAATACTACCTAAATACCGCAAACAAAAGCCATTAAAACATGTGTGCCAAGTTTCTATAAGCTGAAGTGATAGGTGGAGCAGATGCTGGAGACAACAAAAGAACCTGCTGGAAGGAGTAAACAAAGAAATGAGGGCAGACACAGAGTATACAGCACACATATTTATTGTGCCTGCTGAAGGCTTGTTTTCCTGCTATCTTGCGCTTGGTTTAGTAAGAGAGACAGACAAACCCCCAGGAGCTTTAGGAAGCACCACAAAAGGACCGAACCCTGGAACCCCAGATGGTGACTGGTAGTGAGCTCCCCGCAAAGCCTCTGGAGTCAGCTGCTGCCTGCTCTGTGGTTTGGGATCACCTAGACAAGCCAGGCAAAATTTCAACCATTATTAATTCTTCCAAAAAGTTTGCTAAGCAAATGATCGATATCAACTGGGGAAATGTTGAATATTTGCTCCCAGGGCAGCAAAAGCAAACGAACAACTCTAAAATCCTTTCTAATTATACTGACGTACTGTACTTTTTCTAACTCTTATGTTCCTCAAAGACTGAAAAGGACCTTTTATTTTCTTTCTTTCTTAACCATCTCACTGGAGACAATTTGACTTTAATACAAAGGTGAACATTTTCATAGGCAGAGGATGTGCACCTGCCAATTACCTTTATGAGCATTAAAAAATGACACTCAGTTTTCTTCTAAACAAAGATAAGCTAGTTACAAAGAGTATCAAGTACTGGTGAGCTTCATTAGAGAAGCTTCAAAGGCAGGGCCTGTAATCCCAGCACTAGGACCATAGCAGGAGGATCAGAGTTCAAGATCATTAAAAATCCAGTTCCAAGCCAGACTGGACTGTAAGAGACCTGTCTCAGACTGAGCCAAGAGGGGAGAAGGGGGAAGAAGATGGGGAGGAGAGGGAGTGCCTGCTTTCCCCTCCATTTCAGATACACCATCAGCTACCTCTAGAAATGCTTTGGTTTCCTTTATTTGAGACAGGCAGACAGGCTCTTGATATGCAGCCTAGGCTGACCCTAAACTCACAATCCTTTTGCATCTTACATGCTGGGGTTACAGGTGCAGGTGTGCATCACCACACCTGGCCAGATTGGCTGTTAGATGCTTTTACAGAAAATCATGACAGGCTTCACCATCATCTCTATCTCTTTTGTCTTTTTAAGATAAGGTCTCCCTGTAGCCCCGCCCTGGCCTGGAACTCGCTATGTGGACCAGGCTAGAGTCAAACTCATGAAGATTGGCCTGCCTCTGCCTCTGCCTCCCAAGTGCTGGGATTAAAGGTGTGTACCACCATACCCACATCATTCCTATCTTTTTTTTTGTTTTTGGTCTTTTTGAGACAGGGTCTCCCTGTAGTCCCAGCTGTCCTGGAACTCACTTATGTAGAACCAGCCTGGCCTTGAACTCACAGAGATCCACCTGCCTCTGGCTCCCAAGTACTGGGACTAACGGCATGTGCCACCACATCTGGCCATCATTCCTATCTTTTTCCTTTTGAGACAAGGTCTCCCTGTAGTCCCAGCTGTCCTGGAACTCGCTCTGTAGACCAGGCCGGCCTTGAACTCACAAAGATCCGCCTGCCTCTGCCTCCCAAGTGCTAGGATTAAAGGTGTGCACCACCACGCCCGGCCATCCCTATCTTAATGACAGGAAAATTGAGGCTCGGAGAGGACAATGGACACAACTGAGATTGAAACCTAGGAGCACAAACCAGCAGAGACAGAGGACTCACCACAGTCAAACCAATGGGCCAGAGAAAAGCCAAGTATGATGGGTTACAGAATAAGCCAAACTACAGTCCAGCATGGGGAGACTTACTAGATGTTTAAAGTATGTGAGGTTAGGAAGTAAACATTTTTCAAACAAGGCCAGCCTTGGCTTATCTAGTTGGCTAGAATCACAATTCATTTGAGCCCTGCTGTTCTTCAACTGACACACACCCATAGAAATTATGTGTAAGTCAAAGTTTTCAAAACTAGAGTGGAGGGGCCAGAAAGACGGCTCATCAGGTAAAGGCTCTTGCTGCCAAGCCTGCTAACCTGAGTCAGATTCCTGAGACCCACATAGGCGATAGGAGTCTTGTCCTAACTTCCATAAGTGTCCATGGCACATGCTGTGGCCACCATGTTCGTGAATACAAATAAGAAAATTATTATTCTCTGAAGGTTAAATCTAAGCTTAGAGTAAATACCTTTCTAGAATGAATCGTTTCTTTTATAACCAATCTGCAAATGAACAGATTCCTCCACAGGCTTTAATAATATTCCAGGAATGCAGAGGTGGTTCAGAAAGCAGAAGTGGCCAAGTTCTCAAAAATGGTCTATAAAGCCGGGCGTGGTGGCGCACGCCTTTAATCCTAGCACTCGGGAGGCAGAGGCAGGCGGATCTTTGTGAGTTCAAGGCCAGCCTGGTCTACAGAGTGAGTTCCAGGACAGCTGGGGCTACAGGGAGACCCTGTTTTGAAAAGACAGAAAAAAAAAAAAAAAGAAAATTCAAGCTTTCAGGTGAACACAAGTGAAAGTGTGCTTCCGTCACCTTGTTTTCCAATTCTTAATTTCTGCTTTGAAAAACTGAGACGATAGTTGCCAGGAATAATGTGATTTTTTTGTTCTTGGATTTTGGGATAGAACTTACTCTGTAGTCTAGGTTGGCCTCAAACTTGTAATTCTCCAGGTACAACCTCCTAATGGCTAGGATTACATGCGTGGACCACCAGGCCCAGCTCAAAATGTGAATTAAATATTTTATTCTCTCTTTTTTTTTTTTATGAGTGTATTGCCTGGATGTATGTAAGTGCATCTGTGTTGTGCAATGCTCACAGGGGTAAGAGGGCATCGGATTTCCCTGAAACTGGAGTTACAGATGGTTGTTAGCCCCATGTGGGTGCTGGAAATCGAACCTGAGTCCTCTGCAAGAGCAGCCAGTGCTCTTAACCACTGAGCCAACTCTCTAGCTCCATGACTTTTTTTGATAGTGGGTCATTTCCAAAGTCAACATTTGGAGAATTTTCATGTTATTGAGCCAATATCTTCAAAAAGACTAATATCTAAAGCTGTAAAAGCAGGTATGGGGAAGACAGCCCACAGGTAAAAGGGTGAGACAGACCAACAGAATTTATTGCAAGAGTCCAAAGGTCACTAACATAGTTTCAGATACCACATTGTGACCAACCTTTTAGAAATTGTCACTTGCTAAGTTTTGATGAACCATTGAAGTCTATGGTTACCTGAAAAGGAAATTAAAATATTTGTTTCCCAATCCAATTATGTGTGAAGCCAGCTGTTCATACTTACTAACCCAAACAGCATTAATTAGTAGTAGTGGTTTGCATTCTGAAGCAGAAATAGGAGTCTAGCATTTTTTTTTTGGTTCTTTAAAATAAAGTCTCGCTATGTAGATCAGACTGGCCTTGAAGTCCTGCTTCAGCCTCCCAAGTGCTGGGGTAACAGACATGCACCCTCAATGCCCAGCCAGTTTAGTTGTTTTTCTATTAAGGGAGACATGTAAGATTTGAGGAAATATATAAGAAGGCCAGTGTAGTGACTTATGCCTGCAATCTTAGTCACCCAGAAGGACTATAAGTTTAAGGCCTGCTTCAGCTACAGATAAAAGAGTTCAAGGCTAGCCTGAGCAACTTAGTAAGACCTTGTCTCAGAGGGGGTATGTGTGTGCTAGGAATATAGCTCAGTTATAGAGCACCTGCCTAGCATGAGTGAGGTCCTGAGTTCAATTCCTAATCTTGCAAAAGAGGGAGGGAAGGAGGGTGTAAACTAGTCAGCTGGCCCAATGGCACACCCTGTAATTTCAGCACTCAGCTTAATATGATCCTTGGCTACATACCAAGTTGGAGACCAGCCCTGGGCTATAAGATCTTGTCTCAACAACAACAACAACAACAACAGAAAAAAAAACAAAAATCACAGACAAAAACAAGGAGGAGAAGAAAGCTGAAAGGTGCACACACCTTTAATCCCAGCACTTGGGAGGCAGAGAGAGGCAGATCTCTCTGTGAGTTCAAGGCCAGCCTGGTCTACACAGTGAGCTCCAGGCCAGCTGTGACTAAAGGGAGACCCTGTCTCAAAAAGACCCCCCCAAAAAAAGGAGAGAGAAAAAAATGTCTCCTAGTATTTGTGGTGGTAGGGAATAGCTATTTTCAATAAAAATATTTAAGTTCAGGAGTGTTATTATTTCTAAGTGAATTGATAGATGTTTTGAAATTTTGTATTTATTTCTGATAGGGCCATAACACAGATACAAAACATGAGTTTTAAAAAAGGTCTTTTAAGGGCTGGAGAGATGGCCTGGCAGTTAAGAGCACCGACTGCTCTTGCAGAGGACCCGGGTTCGATCCCCAGCACTCACATGGCGGCTGAGAACCGTCTGAAACTCCAATTCCAGGAGAACTCCAGTTCCAGGGGAATCCGACGCCCTCTTCTGACCTCCACGGCATTGCACAACACAGGTGCACAAACCTACATGCAGACAGTACATTCATACACATACAGAAATAAAGAAAATTAAAAAAATAAATAAAAAAAGTCTTTTAAGAGAAGAGCTTAAAGATGTTCCGGGCCTAACTGGTTTAAAGGCTTTTGTTCTGTAGCAGCATTACACAGACCCATCCATAAGAACTGGTAAATGTCTTTGCACACTACATTTAGGGGCATCAAAGGAATGCAAACTCCCCAGAAGAGGGAGGAAGAATTGGAAAAACTATGTGGATTTCAGCACAGACCCTGCCAACCTCCATCAGTCTTCCTGTTGGAAAACCTGGAGAGCAGAGAAGCTATTCCTAAGCGGCTTGTGACGCCCACAGTGATTCTAAATCAGGCAATATTTTGGGTAGAACTACATGAAGACAACTGGCTGGAGCTGAGCTGGTAATGTCCTTTCAGATTGGAAACTCGTTTCCAGTTACAGCCTGTCAAGCCTGCCACTGTTGACCTGAGGATTTGCAAGGTCTGGAATAAAAGGTCTCTAAATCTTTTTCAAATTTCCAACTCTCATAACTCAGCTTCAGGCACAGCGTCCAGGTTTATACTCAGTCTGCCCCTTGTCATCTAGCTGACTCTGGGCTGACAAGTTGTTTAGCTTCTCTTAGCCAGTTTCCTCATCTGTAAAATGGATAACTATTTCGAAGGACTGCTGGGAAGCTTAACCAGGTGTGTTAGCGCTCTCAGAGGCACTGAATATAAGTACCTTGTGTAAACGTGAGCTACCATCATCACCACCAAAGCACACAAAAGTATTCCCAGGCATTTCCCTCACTCCCCATGCTAGTAGCTGACGAATGCACTGCCAGGAGCACGCTGACCGCAAACCAGATCCCAGACTCCCAGTGCCACATCAGGGCCCCGCGATGCTCAGACCTCCCCAGCGCCCAGGCCTCCCCAGGGCCCTGGACCCCCGGCCAGCGCGGCCTTCCCACCGGCCCCCTGCTCAGCCTCGGGCCTGCTTTCCCTCAGGCTAGAGACCGCTTTGGGCCGAGGGCCTGGAGCCTGGCATTCTGCCTGAGAAGCGGAGGGATGAGACAGCCTCCCAACCTCCCGGCTGAGCCCACGGACACTAACCGTCCATCCCCAGAGGCGGCGGTTCCGGCTGTCCAGACCGGAAGCAGCCCTTACACTGTTTGTAGTTCCCTTGGTTACTCTGAAGTTCCGGACCAATGGCAGCGGATCCACGCTCGCTGGGCCCGCCCCCAGACGCGTGACGTCACGACGGCGTGAGGAGACCCTGCTTTAGGCCCGCCTTCCCTCTGGCGGCTGACGGATGGGCGCAGGCGCACTGAGTCGGGGCTGTAGGTGGCGATGTGCGCAGGCGCACTGCACTGGGGCCGTCTGCAGCGAGGTGCGCAAGCGCCTGGGGCGCTGCTACCCGAAGCAGTCATGGACGCACTCGAGTCGTTGTTGGACGAGGTGGCCCTAGAGGGGCTGGACGGGCTGTGTCTGCCGGCGCTGTGGAGCCGTCTGGAGTCCCGTTCACCTCCCTTCCCGCTGCCGCTGGAGCCCTACACGCAGGAGTTTCTGTGGCGGGCCCTGGTCACGCACCCGGGCATCAGCTTCTACGAGGAGCCTCGGGAGCGACCCGACCTGCAGCTCCAGGACCGGTCAGCCGCTGAGCCCGGGCCCAGCCGGGAGGGGGTGGGGAGCCGTGGGGCTGAGCGCCGGCAGGGGCTGATGGGACGGTGGGGGAGGGGCGCGAGGTCGGGCTAACCTGGGCTCTTTGCGCCCCTGCCAGGCCTAAGTGATGGCCTGGGGCAGGGACCGTCCGTTGTGTTGAGCGGGTTGCTGCTTGGAGCTTGTGGAGTTTAGTTCCTTTAACTGGGAGCACTGGGAGCAGGAAAGTGGTATTCGACGTGAGCGCGGTGGCCAGGTCCACAGGCAGCAGTCCTCGAGCGCGGAACACAAAAGCTAAGGCAACTGGAGAGCTGCACGAACCCGAGCTTAGCGAGAAAACCGATAGCTGAGGTGGATCTGCGCCTCCCCAGAGCTGTCTCTGTTCCAAGACCCTGCTCTGCAAGCGACTGGACTTACTTGATCCGCACAGTGATCCAGTGAAGCTGGTACTGTTATCTTCCAGACTCACAGTCCCACCCAGAGGTTAAGTGACTTGTACAGGATTCAGGGGGTACTACTAAGTGCTCTTTTTTACTTTCTTCCTGTCTCTTTCTGTTAAGCTGTGTCTCTGACTTGGTCTCTGTCAACGAATCCATCCCAGCACTTTACCCGTTCTAGGCAAGCAGACTTAACACAGAGAACACCCTCACCCATTCCTCTTTTTTTTTTTTTCAACTTTAAGAAAGGGCTGACCGTGTAGCCTAGGCTGACTTCAAACTCTGCGCCTGCCTCTGCATCTCTAGTGCATGGATTGAAGGCGTGCCCCGCCACGCCTGGCAAGTTGGTATTCTTAAGCCATATTATGAATGTCTGGGGAGGTTCCTGGACTTTAATAACAAGCCGGGCAAGACTTAGGGGTTGGGTTTAGGTGGCCAGTTGTCAAAGAGTGCCCTGAGCAGACAACAACAAGCAGGAGAGCCTCAGGAAGAGAAGTGAGCTAAATTTGTCCAAAGTGTAAGATTAGCAATTTTCATTCCTCTTTCCATGTTTCCACTTATCTGTGTGTTATTGTGAGCTTGGACTGTTGAAAGATATTTGCACACTGCGACTTTTAATGTTTTGTTTGAGGGATCTCACTATGTAGCCTGGAGCTTACTATGTAGACCAGGCTGGCTTCAAACTCACAGAGATTAGAATACTGGGATTAAAGGTGTGTGCTACTAGGCCCAGCTTGTGACTTTAATTCTTCTTAATTTTATTTATTTATTTATTTATTTATTTTTGGTCTTTTTGAGACATGGTCTCCCTTTAGTCCCAGCTGGCCTTGAACTATGTAGACCAGTCTGGCCTTGAACTCACAGAGATCCGCCTGCCTATTCCTCCCGAGTGCTGGGATTACAGGCATGTGCCACCAGCCCAGCTGACTTTAATTTTTACAACAACCTGAGGAGGTGGGTATTCTGAAGAACATTGAAGTGGGGAGGGGTGAAGTTATTTGCTCAAGGCCATCAACTAGTAAGAACAGATTCAAGAACTTGAATTTAGGCAGTTTGGATCCAGGATCCATATTCTGCCCTTGACCAAATTCCACTGAGAAGAGATCTGATTGTTTAATTCACTTAAAAGAGTCTATCCTTTATCAAAGACATTCAGAAGATACTGAAGGGAGAGTCAGGGCTAGGGGCAGAAGGAAGCTGAAAGATCTTCGGTGATCTCTCTTCATGAACAGTGAGGGACTGGTTTATCATGGAGGGGGTGGCAATCAAGAGTTGGGATCAAGACATCTCAGGTAGCCAGGCATAGTGGAACATACCTGTAATCCTAGCAGAAAGTTGATGCAGGAGGAACAGCTTGGGCTACAAGACAGAACCCATGTGCAAAAAAACAAGACACTATGGAAAAAAGTCAAGAGAATTTGATGTCTGATGTGGAATGTGAGAAGACAGAAACTGAGCTGTGCACTTGGTGCTTGTTGCTGAGACATCTGAATAAATATTGATCCCCTTCATTGGGGGCAGGGGTGGGGGTGGGGGGTGGACCCAGAAGAACAATGGGTGAGCGAGTCTGGGGAAGATGCTAATCCATACCTTGAGATTCCTTTGAGTGGCCCAAGAGTGCATTATGTTTAATCCCCTGGCTTCCTGGTAGGGAAAGCAACCAGAGAGAGCGGCTAGGCTAGACCTTTGCAAGTCATCCCGTGCACTTGGTAATTGAGGGCTACATCTTCCTTAGTGTGCTGCGATTGGAGGCCTTCAGACACATCCCTGAGCTGCACTTTACCTACATATTGCAAGGCTGGATAGAGGAGGCAGGGCCTTCAACCAAATTAAAATACAAGTAGAGAGGAAAAGTACAAACCACAGAGTGCCCTGGATGAGCTGAGAATTGAGGCTTAAACAGTGCAGAGGTCACAGAAATGATGAGGATGGAAAAAGTTGAGGGGGTGCATAAGTGGGTGGGACTTAGCCTCAACCACACTAGAGAAGGATAAACCAGATCCCAGAGGCAAATGACACCTTAGTGAACTGCTTAAAGAAAGGAAGTCAAACAGAGATGCCTGCTGTTAAAGATGCTGCAGAGAGGATGCGCTGGGAGGGAGGGGTTTGTTGGGAGGCAGGGAAGCTGAAGACAGTGAGCTGGTATTGGGGGAAACAGACTAGGACCAAGGTTTAGGGATACTGCTTGGTTTCCATCACAAAACCACAAAACAAAATAAAAAGACAAGCCAAAGTTTTCAAAAGCTAAAGGAACTGGAGAGATGACTAAAGAGAGAGAGAAAGATGTCGGAGGAGGCAAGCCTTGACCTGTGGTCTAGAGACTAGGCACTGGATTTCAAAGGAAGGCAAAAGGCCCTGGCCAGTAAAGTACATTGGCAGCCAGCAGCCAGCTTTCTGAGTGGTTGGGGAAAATCCTAGAAAGGACTTATTCTCTGGGATAGAGAGAAAAGAACCTAGGCTGGGGGTGTAGCTCAGTTGGTAGTTTGCCTAGCAGTCACAGAATCCTAGGTTTGATTCTTAGCACTGTTTAAACCAGGTGAAGCCAGAGGATTGAGGATCCAAGGTCATTCTTGGCTACATATCAAATTCAAGCTTGCCTGGGCTACATGAGACCCAGTCTCAAAATGAAAGAAGGGCAAAAACATGCTTGTTAAGACTTAGCTTCTGGCCAGGCATGACAGTGCCCACCTACAATCTTTAGCACTCTGAAAGCTGAGGCAGATGGATTGAAAAGTGAAGGCCAGCCTGGGCCGCAAAGTAAGATGGCAAAAACAAACAAACAAAAAAAACCCCAAAACAGTAGAAAGATTGTCTGCATTTGTGGGACAAGACAGAGTTGTCTGACCCCACCTTTTCCCTCTGGTCTCTGCCAGGAGTTGGCAGAACACACCAGGTGTGTGTGATTTCTAAAGCGGAGTTGGAGGTTTATATATTTGCTTTTTTCCCCTAGATATGAGGAAATTGACTTGGAAACTGGAATTTTGGAGTCCAGAAGGGACCCAGTCACTTTGGAGGATGTCTACCCCATTCATATGATCTTGGAAAATAAGGATGGCATCCAGGGCTCATGCCGGTACTTCAAGGAGAGGAAGGACATTACCAGTAGCATCAGGACTAAGTGTTTGCAGCCTCGGTGCACGATGGTGGAAGCCTTCAGCAGGTAACTGTCTTGCACACTCAGTGGTTCCCTGGCATGTGGGTACTCTGTAGTAAGAGGTACAGCCAGGTGCTTGGCCCTGGTGTGCCACCTCAGTGGCATCTCCCGGAGTTCCCAGCCCCTGGACCTTCACAACACTCCAATGGATTCACCAAGTTCTGAGTTCTGGGGTCCTGGCTTTTCCTGTCCTTGTGTCCATGGTCCTAGACATTTGCAACTGGTGGGCAGCCAGTGTCTGCCCAGCACCTTTTTCTCTGTCCTAGCTGGTCCGTGTGTGCCCACCTTCCCTTTTCTGAGTTCTGTCAGTGTCCTGTTCTTCCAGAGTTGATCAGTCTGAGCTGTCATTCTTCTCAAGTGACCAATCCCATTTCACCTCCCTGACTTCTAGGTGAAGGAAAAGTCACCACTGTGAGCTCA
The DNA here is from genome assembly GCA_009823505.1 of Rhizomys pruinosus. Classification (NCBI taxonomy): domain Eukaryota; kingdom Metazoa; phylum Chordata; class Mammalia; order Rodentia; family Spalacidae; genus Rhizomys; species Rhizomys pruinosus. The sequence continues at coordinate 622,922 of VZQC01012849.1, read as the reverse complement.
GCTCCCTCCCCTCCCCCTCCTCACATGGGGTGCTTCCACACCACCCTGACTCTTCATCTGAGGCCTACCCGAGGCTACAGTTGGTGCGAGTTTTCCTTTCCCTCCTTTGAGCCCAGCCCTCTGGACTTGTTGCTCTCTCCCACTTCTCTCTTCACTCTTCCTTCTCTAGGACTTTTACTTTTGCCCATCCTCTGAGGCTTTATTCTCAGCACACTGACATGCTCAGCCACCTGAAGGTGGACCCTTCTCTTGACCCCTTGTCCTCTGTCCTGAAGCATGCTGCTTAGAGAGATGCCGGGCTCTGCTTCTCTGTGCTCCCTCCCCTCACTCTTCTGCCTGCTGCAGACTTGATTCCTGCCTGACACTATGGCTTCTAAGATCCTGACAGCAAACTCTTCACCCCTGAGCCCGTGAAGCATCATGAACTCAAGCTTTTGCCTCTGGGCTCCTAGGCTTCCTGCCACCCCATTTTCCTCACTGAATCCTCAGCAGCTTGTGGTGGACTCTCTTCCTCCCAGCTGTCAGTATTGACTGCTCCCAGGACTGCCTGTACCTCACTCCTGTCAGGGTAGTATTTCAGTAATGAGCCCTTATACTCTGATCAGCATGTTCCTTTCTCCCAAACCTGCTTCTCTTTTCTCTTTCTCATCTCTTTTTTTTCTGGGGCATTGCTATGTGTCAGCCTGTGTAAGCTCTCACCTAGGCCCGTTCTCTGTGAGTCTGTGCTCAGTTGTTCAGCATGTCTTCTTGACCTGCCCTTCTGAATCTGTCTCTGATCAATGCAGAAGCCACCCCTCCCCATTTGTGCAGGGTCTCCTTCATCTTCCATACTGATTGGAGGATTTTTTCCCTAAATGGAAACATGATAGGCTGATGGTCTGCTCTCCCTCACTGTTGTGAGTCAGATAAGATGGCACAGGAGAGGAAGGAAGCAGGTTTATTTAGCTGTAGTTTTGGCCCAGAGAGACTCCTGTCTCAAAGGTCTAAGCTCCCTCCCAAGGGAAGTAACACATATCTTTAATATCTTGGGCATTTGGTTACAGTGGAAGGAAGCTTAACATACTGATGGCTATGAGGACAAGTCTCAAAATTGGGCAAATTACTAGAAATTTAGAAAGAAAACAAATGTTTTAAAAAAATCCTCTTTCTGAAAATAATCTGAGGCAAACAGAATCACGGAAGTTTTGTCAGGACACAAGGCCAGTGTTTCTAGCTAACTGTGTTAGCATTCTAACCACAGACTTGTCAGCTGAAATTTGCTAACAGACACAGAGGGAGGAAACAAGAGTTATAATTTATTTGTATTTTCTTTAAATATTCCATTTACCTACATCATCTCAGCCAGGATTTTGAACTGGCCACATCTGCCCACAGACATGCTTTCTTTGCCTAGATTGGGGCTGTATTTCTTTTTGATAATATTTCATTGTTAACAGTTTGGGGCTAGAGAGATGACTCAGTGGTTAAGAGCACTGGCTGCTCCTGCAAAGGACCTGGGTTTCATTTCTAGCACCCACTTGGCAGCTAGCAACTGTCCTTAACCCCAGTCTCAGAGGATTCGATGCTCTCTTTTGGGCTCCATGGGCATTGCATGACATGAGTGCACTTAAATACATTCAGGGAAAACACACACAAAAAAAATAGAAACATGGATTTCTAGTGTTTCTTTAAAAAAAAAAAGTGACTAAATCCACATGAAGACTGTTTTACTGCTTTTTGTGTTTGTTTTTGTTTTGGGTTTTTTTTGGTTTTTTTTTTTTTTTTTTTTTAGACAGGGTCTCCCTATAACCCCAGCTGGCCCGGAACTCACTCTGTAGACCAGGCTGGCCTTGAACTCACAGAGATCCACTTGCCTCTGCCTCCTGGGTGCTAGGATTAAAGGCGTGTGCCACCACACCCAGCTTAAGGATGGGTTTTGGCTGCCATGTGGGTGCTGGGAATTGAACCTGGGTCCTCTACAAGAGCAGTCGGTGCTCTTAACCACTGAGCTATCTCTCCAGCCCAAAAACTGGTTTTTATAAGATATTATAGACCACAATCCCCTTCATATCAACCAGGTACCAACCACACATTCTCCACACCTGAGGTCATGCTCATTTTGCCACCTGTGCCCCTGACTGTGTCCCAGAAGCTACTGATGACCTCATCCCTGCATGCCCAGTTCACCATTTTCCCTATGCTTCAGGTGGAACACACCAGGCTCCTTTGTTTCTGAAGAGAAAGGTAGGTACATGCTGTTCCTTCGGCTTAGAGTGTTCTGCCCTCGGACCTTCATACCATCACCTCCTCATCCCAGCCTCACCTGGACTCTACAAAGTGCTCTGGTTGCCCAGGCACCATCAGTTACTCAGTTGTGGTCTGGTGAGAAAGTGGCACAAAGAGCACTTAAGGCCATTTGGGTCTGCCAAAAGTTTGGCAGACCTGTGTGGTCTTCCTTTAGAGATCTGCCACTGTAGTTTCATGTATTAGGTGGTGGTTGTTGTTTTATCTTTGAGACAGGGTCTCCCTGTAGCCCTAGCTGGCCTGGAGCTTGCTATGTAGACCAGGCCGGCCTTGAACCTACAGAGATCCACTTGCCTCTGCCTCCCGAGTGCTGGGATTAAAGCCATGCACCATCATGCCTGGTTAGTTAAATGTTAGTTTATAGCACTCTTTCCTTACCAGATCGTCATGCCTCCTTGCTTAGCGTCTTGAGTCTCAGATGTGTCTGGCACAGAGGTGCCATGCTGACTTTGGGGTCTGAAGTGGTGTGGTGGAATTGGAGCTTCCCAGGCACACTGACCTTGTGTGCTTTATTTGCTTAGCTGTCTAGTTGCTGCTGTGTACTGTGGGCCACGGTGGGCCTGCTTACTCACTCTTCTCCCTCCGGTCCAACTCTCTGCTGGCTCTGGAGGTTTCTGGTTGTGATGCACTTCATGCCCAGATCTCCTCTGTAGAGAGATAGAACTTCCTGGTCTGGCTGCTCATTTTCCAGCTTTTCCCCTTGAGTTGACTGTGGACTCTTTGAAGGTAAATTCCATTTTTATTTATCACAATGTCCTGGCACTTTACATAGTGCCTACCATTTGATCTCCTGAATGATGGTAACGGTCTTTGAATGGCAGGAGCTGTCAAACAACTACCGTGCAGTCATTAGTAAAAGCATTGGAGTTGAGGGGCTGGAGAGAGGGCTCACCGGTTAAGAGCACTGACTGCTCTTGCAGAGGACCCGGGTTAGATTCCCAGCACCCACATGGTGGCTAAGAACCATCTTTAACTCCGGTTCCAGGGGAATCTGATGCCCTCTTTTGACCTCCGTGGCATTGCATGGCATTGGTGTACCAACCTACATGCAGACAGTACACTCATACACATAAAAAAAAAAAAATTAAAAGCATTGGAGTTGATATTGGCAGATAGTAAGCTGACACGAGTGATGGAAGGTCATGAGCACCAGGCCATTCCTCTGTTTTCAAACTTTTCTTCCAGCTATCCTCTTAGAATTGCTCTTAATGAGCTTATTTTAAGGAAAGAAAGCTTAGGTTCATGACATTCAGAATCATGAAGCAAATTCACTGTATCAATCAAAACCCTGACTTGGAACTTGCTATGTAGACCAGACTGGCCTTGATCTCACAGAGACCACCTGTCTCTACCTCCCAAGGGCTAGGATTAAAGGTGTGCATCACCACACCTAGCTCCCAACGTTCTGTTTTTTTTGTGGGTTTTTTTTTTTTTTTTTGGTCTTTTTGATCTTTTTGAGACAGGGTCTCCCTGTAGCCCCAGCTGTCCTGGAACTCACTCTGTACACCAGGCTGGCCTTGAACTCACAAAGATCCGCTTGCCTCTGCCTTCCAAGTGCTAGGATTAAAGGCGTGTGCCACCACGCCCGGCCCAACATTCTGTTTTAATGATGGACTGCAGAAACTTGAGTGATTCTTAGAGAAAATACATCGTAGGTCACATACACTACAAAGACCATCTCTTGTTTACTTGGGGAAGGAAAAGCACCTGGCATGTGGAGGGAGCACGGAAAACCATGTGTCTGAACTGAGCACTCTGACCGCTGAGAGACCTCACAGCCAGGTGTTTGTAAACAGCAGAACCGAGAAGGGTCTTGAGTGGCTCCACAGGAGAGGGATGAACATGACTTTCTGTGCAGACCTCCATGTCCCCGTCATCCATGGGGGGCAGTCCTCCAGCTGAGTCACCTGGAGCCTAGCAGTGAGGGCAGAGCCAAAGTGAGTGGTGCAGCTCAGCCTGCAGTTGGACATGGTGGGGAGCCCAGTGGAATTAAGCCACAGCATGGGGATACAGTGTTTTGCTTTTACCTCTGCTGTGACAGTGAGCCTGGCAGAAAGCAAATTGAGGAGGATTTATTTTGGCTCACAGCTTTAGAGGGTACATTCATTCTATCAGGGCCAGGAAGGCATTAAGCAGGAACATGAGGCTTGTTTGCTCATATGTGGACAAATTGCAAAACAGGATGGATGCTTGGTGCTTAGCTGCTTTCTGACACCAGCCTATGAGATGGTCCAGCCCACATTTAGGGGAGTTGTCCCCTCCTAACTGGTCCTTTCTGAAAAAGCCCTCATAGACACACTGAAATGTGTGCTCCATTAATGTACTGGTTGTTGAAACATGAAATTAACCATCACACACAAGTAGGGACTGGGAGGCCTCAGCACAGAAAGTACTTTCTTTATTTGTATGTGTATATCTTTGTGTCTTGGGAGTGATCATGGAGCTCAGAAGAGGATGTTGAATCCCTTGAGGCTGAAGTTGCAGGCAGTTGTAAGCTGGGATCTGAACTCAAGACTTGTGTAAGAAGAGCACCGAGCACTTTTTGCTGAACCATCTCTCCAGTCCTGAAAGTACTCTTTTTACTTGAGATGTCTTAAAGACCCTTGTTAGAAAGTATTTGGGTTTCCTTAGGACATTATTGTTTGTAACTAAGTCAGCCAGAGGATTTAAAAGTCAAGGTATGGTCTTCAGTAGCCAAGTCAAATCAGACTTCTGGTTCCCTGGCTGTATAGTGCTCTCACCCCTGAGGTTTCATGAGTTCATGAGTTCCTTCATGCACAGATACCCAGGAGCCCTACTGTCTTTACATTGTTATGAGAACTGTTGTAGTGTGTTGTCCTTTCCAGGTGAACAGGGTCACAACCTGCCTGTACTAATAAGTTGTGCCTGAATGAGGGGACAAACAATGTCAGAAAGGCTGATTCTGAGAGTACTGAGTGCTAGGAAGGACCTGGGGATGATTGGGGTGTTGCTTGAGCTGTAGTTAGCATCTTCTGGAAGGCTTTGAAGACTTGACAGCTGACCTGTGATCTGATGATGAGAAAGAATCAGTTATGGAGAGGTCCAGGAGATTCACAGCTGGGCAAAAAGTAAAAAAAAAAAAAAAAAAAAGCACAGTTGTTTTGCTGTCTTACTGGCAAGTGCATCTACTCTGTGGCTGCCACTGCTTTTGCCATCCTTTTCAACCTTCCAGTTCCAATATGGACGGAAGACTCATGTCTCTCCAAGAATCCTCCAAACCTTTAGTGCCAGATGGGGACTGCTGAGATGTCTAGCTTGTGGACTGAGCTACTACTGGGGTTTCATCCTCTTCAGAGTATTGATTGCCATTGTTGGACTAGCCAGGCTGTATCACAGAGACCAGTACAGGAGGATCAAGAAAGGACCTGGTGCTTACTGGACCTTACTTGGTGACCATGGGAAGGAAAAACCCTACTGTGGAGCACAAGGGCAGGACTGATGGTTGTTTGGGTTTGCAAGGGAGGAGCCTTCAAACATGACATCTTTCAGCCTAATTAAAAAAAAAAAAGTCATAAGCTGAAGATGCTAAAATATATATGCGGCATGCATATATGCGTATTTTGGAGTGATGCAGATTGGAAGGAACAACAACAAAAAGACTGGGTCAAAGAACTGACTGAAATGGTGAACTTCTGCTCAAAACAGTAAACTTCTGCACTGAAAATTTTAGCCGGGCGTGGTGGTGCACATCTTTAATCCTAGCACTTGGGAGACCGGAGGCAGGTGATCTTTGTGAGTTCAAGGCTAGCCTGGTCTACAGAGTGAGTTCCAGGCCAGCTGGGGCTACAGAGAGACCCTGTCTGGAAAAGACCAAAAAAAAAAAATTTTTTTTTTTAAAGAGACTGAGAAAAATCATGTTTTTTCAATGCTTGGCAGAATGCATGAGCTCTGGTGGGGCGGTGGGGGGGCAAAGAATGGGGAAGGGGTCTAGACTTGATTGGAAATTTTGTACGAAATGCACAAAGCTTCAATAAAAATTGTCTTTAGGAAAAAAAAAAGAATCAGTTATTAAGAGGTCCAGGAGACTAACAGCTAGGCAGTGGGAATGGCCAGCAAGCAGCCTTGAAGCCTGTCAGGAAGAAGGCCATTGTGGGTAGAGCCTTGGAAGATGAGGGGAGTGAGACAGGGGGATGAGTCAGTGAAGAGTGGGTGTGCCCCGGCAAGTCCTGGAGTGTGCTAAGCCGGTAAGCAGACTGGCCCCTATCTTTTGAGCTTGCTTCAGTTCTGGCTGATCACTGGGTACTTGGTTTTGGGAGAAACAGGGCTCTGCTTTCTCCTTCAGTTTCCTTAAAGTCAGTTGCATTGATTCTGCATGGGGGTTTTTTTGTTTGTTTGTTTGTTTTCCCCAAAGCCAATTTTTATTGAAGCTTTGTGCATTTCATACAAAATTTCCCAATCAAATCTAGACCCATTTCCCCTTCCCTGCCTCCCACCCCCCACCCCACCAGAGCTCATGCATTCTGTCAAACATGTTTTTCATCTTTTTCTCAGTCTTTTAAAATTTTCGATGCAGAAGTTTACTGTTTGGGGCAGAAGTTCACTGTTTCAGTCAGTTCTTTGACCCAGTCTTTTTGTTGTTGTTGTTGTTGTTGTTCCTGCCTCCTTTGCATCACTCCAAAATATGCATATATGCATGCCACATATATCAAGATGTCATACATCATAGGTTTTAGCATCTTCAGCTTATGGGGTTGTTTGTAACTTGCAGGTGGGGCAAGAAGCTGATCATCGTGGCTTCCCAGGACATGCGTTACAGGGCCTTGATAGGCCTGGAGGGGGACCCTGACCTGAAGCTCCCAGATTTCTCCTACTGCATTTTGGAGCGGTTAGGCAGATCCAGGTGGCAAGGAGAGCTGCAGCGAGACCTTCACACCACTGCCTTCAAGTAAGGGCAGGGCTGCTTTTCTTCTTTACATTACAAGGTCATTGTAGGGGCCACTGCCATTCTTCCCAGATGCATGTCATTTTGTTCCAAACCACTGTCTCAAAGACTAGTGGGCTAGGTGGTATGTATATGTCTGCTATTTGCAATCAAGTGAAAAAGTACTTTGTGAGGGTGAAGCAACCAGTAAAACAAAATGGCATGATGCATTCTTCTCTCACACAGGGTGGATGCCGGAAAGCTTCATTACCACAGGAAAATTCTCAACAAAAATGGGCTCATTACGATGCAGTCACATGTGATCCGGTTACCCACAGGAGCCCAGCAGCACTCCATCCTCCTCCTCCTCAACCGGTTTCATGTGGACAGGTGTGGTTTGTAGAGAAGCACATGCTGCAACCATGCATATTGTCTTTAAGATTCTTGAAGTCCATGTGAGAGTACAAAATTTTTTGGAAAGAAGTTTTTTGTTTTTGAAGGAAATATATCTTGCCCATTTGGGAAACATGGAAATTATATAGAGAGGGAGTAGGGGGGAACAGCCCCACAGCCCCAACAGTAGGACCTATTAACATTTTGTTGAAATCTGAGGGGTGGGAGGAGATAAAAATAGAAGTACCAAATTTGATTGGCTACAGAGGTAAAGTTGTTGAATTGTGTCAATCTCAGATTGGGGGAGTTTGAGACATGTAGCTTAGTCTTACATTGGGTGGCACTGTGAGGTTCTAGCAAATGATTGCATTGTGAGAAGAAGCTATGCTAGCTGGATACTGTAGTCCAGCCACTACAGTACACTGCTAAAGCAAGCACATGGCCTTCTGAGGACCCTGGAGTCTCTGAGAATGAGCATTTGACTCTTTAGTCTTTGCAGGTGGAATAAGTACTTAACCTGGCAGGGGATGAGGAGAGAGCTCTTCTCATCCTACCCACCACCATTCTACTCTCCCATGTCCTCCTTTGTAGGAGGAGCAGAAGCCAGGTGAGGAAAGGTGAGGCAGGTGCAGGACCTACCTAGAAAAGCAGCCTAGGTTGTGTGAGCTCCAGACCCCATGTCTAGCCACCAGTGTTCCATGGTGGAAGTGGGCAATGCCAAGGGGCAGTTGGGAGGCAAGAAAGCAGATAGTTCCTTGGCCTATAATCGGTTATCCCCCAGCTAGTTGTCAGAGTCCATGCCCTTTATCCCTTTAGGTGCGGCACCTTCCAGAAGGGAAAAAAGTGAGCACTCTGGAGTAGGTATAGCTTTAAGTTCCCAGAACCCACTCCAGTGCACATGGCTTACCACAGAGTGCTGGATGTTCAAGTGCAGGCTGTTGACTACATTTCCAGGCATGTCTATACTCCTGTCAGATATCCTATAGTTTTGATTGGTCTTCAGACCTATATGCTATCTAAGTATCACAACTCTTAACACATCCTGTAGCACTCTGCCAACTCTGCTATCTTCTAGCCTGTGTTTTGGAAATACTGCATTGGAAAGAACCATGTTTTGTGATTTCACATTTTCATTGGTCATACTATTCATTAATTAGTTAACCATAACCTCAAAGTCATTAGTAGAATGGTGGTACATACCAATCCCAACACTTGGGAGGCTGAGGCAGAGGGGTCCTGAATTTGAGGTCAGTTTGCAATATACAATAAGACTGTGTCTCAGAAAAACCAAAGCAGCTGGATAGCTGTTTTGCCTTTAATCCCAGCACTGAGGCAGCAGAGGCAAATGGATCTGTGACATTGAGGCCAACCTGCTCTACATAGTAAGTTTCAGGCCAGGTGGGGCTACAGGGAGACCCCCAAAACAAACAAACACAATCCCCCACTTAGTGGCCTCTGTTTACCAGGAAGAGTTAACAGACAAAGAGGTAGGAGATAGTGTATTGGGTAAGTAAACATCTGTCAGTCTTCACCCCTTGCTTGGGCAAAGTCACTCAGCCTCTTTGAACCACTGTTTACTTGCATGTACAATGCCCCAGAGTCAGATACAGTATCTGTCTCCCCTCTAGTCTTTCCCTCACTGAGGGGCAATGGAAATGGAGAAGTAGGTACAGTTTTGGGCCCTTGTACATGTGTTGCTTCTTTCTCTTCCCTTTAAAAGGGAAGAACTGTCTTTGGCTAGCTGAACTGGCAACAGGGCTCCTCCCCACCCTCCTCCTCACCCTTGCCCCAGACACATGCTACACAAACACTTAGCTTCCTTTGATAGTAGGTAGCTAGGAAGTGTTTACCATGATACACCAGCTTCACAATACAAATGAGGTTAGCAGATCAGTCACTATAGGGAAGTCAGAGGTAGAAATCTGAGGAGTCTGATTGGGGTTAAGGGAATGCAAGATGTATAGGGAGAAGACCCAGCTTCTAGTCTTAAGCGTGGATTTTGGAAAAGCCCATAAATTTCTTAATGAGAAAATCCCTACTCTTCCAAGTAATTTGTAAGGAATGGTATTAGAGGCTTCCTAACCTTTAGTATTGGCAAATGCAAGAGTTTTAGAGAGTCTTTCAGTTGACATTTCAGCCCTAGAATGAGGTCTGCACACTGTCACCAGCTAGGTATCCTTGGGCATGTGCTTGAACAGCTCTCACTGCTGCTCTGCTGTAAAACTTGGAAGTGAGCTTCATTATCATTGAGACTGAAGACTAAGGTTCCTTTGTACACTGTTGTCATTTAAGTCATGCATTTTTCTAAAAATTGGGTGGACTTGTGCTATGCTTGAACAAGTGACCTGCTGGTGTCTCTTGCAGGAGGAGCAAATACGACATCCTCATGGAGAAGTTGTCCATGATGCTGAGCACACGGACCAACCAGATCGAGACTCTGGGCAAGCTGAGGGAAGAACTGGTGAGCCCTTGAGCCAGGGCCCGGATGCCTGAGGTCTTTGTCAGGGATACATTAAGGACTTGCAACCCCATCCAAAGCCAGTTACAGGCTAGAAGCAAATGGCCTTCTTCTCTTTTTTCTTTTAATCTTTTTGCAGTGCTGAGAATCAAACTTAGGACCTCATGCATGCTAGGCACTTTATTACTGAGTTGTATCCCTGGTTCTGGTCTTTCCCTTTGTTTTACACAATGCGACAACACTGTCTTTCATTTAAATTCTTGCCCTTGACTGATTTCCATCTTCCCCTGTGGCCTGCTCCACACCCAGCTGTCAGAGTTCACGTGGGATGGTAAATCGTGACATTTAGATTTTCTTCCATGATGAAACTTGGTTTTATGCTGAAATAGCAGAGAGAAAGCAATTGTTGATCTGCTCCATCTCAGGCTTAGGGGTAGTGGCTGTGCTGGAGTGGAGAAAGAATCACAGGGTAGTGCTGCTGCTAGGCTGACAGGGACAGTTCTCAGTGGATGTTAGGCAAAAGCCAGCATTAGACATGACCGCCCTGTAGGTTAAACCTCAGAACTTGAATCTGTGCTTTTTTTTTTTTAATCTACACTTTTGAAGTAAGGTTTTTCTGGTGCTGGTAATTAGTCTCCTACTCTCACACATCAGGACAGTCTTTGTGAGTCACCCTGTGCTGCACCGGTAGTTAGTCTCCTACTCTCAGACATCAGGACAGTCCTTGTGAGTCACCCTGTGCTGCACCGGTAGTTAGTCTCCTACTCTCAGACATCAGGACAGTCCTTGTGAGTCACCCTGTGCTGCACCGGTAGTCAGTCTCCTACTCTCAGACATCAGGACAGTCCTCGTGAGTCACCCTGTGCTGCACCGGTAGTTAGTCTCCTACTCTCAGACATCAGGACAGTCCTCGTGAGTCACCCTGTGCTGCACCGGTAGTTAGTCTCCTACTCTCAGACATCAGGACAGTCCTCGTGAGTTACCCTGTGCTGCACCGGTAGTTAGTCTCCTACTCTCAGACATCAGGACAGTCCTCGTGAGTCACCCTGTGCTGCACTGGTAGTTAGTCTCCTACTTTCAGACATCAGGACAGTCCTCGTGAGTCACCCTGTGCTGCACTGGTTGTAGCTGCACTGGTGGAATGCTCGTCTTTGATTTCACCAGTTTCTTGGAGGGAGCATCTTTCCCGTCAGTAGATTCATTGTATGCAGGTCTCTTCAAAGGCCACAAACCAGACCAGCTTCTTTGTCACATTTGATTTCACACAGAAATTTAAAATTCCCTTGAAAAGTCAGGCTCAGGGAAGCCTGGCCACACAGGCACTCATGATGCAGTCAGCTGGAGAGTTTTGTACTGAGCAGCCCCACTGAGTACCCCTGTCACCTCTCAGACACCCAGGCCGAATCAATGCCTGTGCAGTTCCTGTGGTTTGGGACAGCAGAGTGCTTTTTTCTCTTGTTTATCAAAAATTCCTTTATGTTCCTTGTCCCACCTATGTACTCTGGGGATTGAGATGCTGTTGTGCTCCATCCCTCCCTCAGAGATAGGGAGCTGGCTAGTCTGGCTAAGGTCAGTACTGTGGACTTAACTGATCTGGAACATCTTTTCCTTAGGCACGTAGTTCAGTGAGTGCTTTGACTCCAAGCTGTGCTGCACACCAAGGTGACAGGTGTGGATGAAGGTGGCAGGTGGCATTGTCTGTCACAGGGGGCTAGTGAACAAATGCATTGTGGGAGGAGACGTGTGTCTGAACAGCTCGAGCAGCTTCAGAAGCAACTCGGAGTGGGGCAGGAGAGCACGGCCTCTTGTTTTCTTGTTCGTTTCACTGCCTCTGGTAATAGTGTATTTGTTAATAATTCCTTTCAAGGAAGGTCTTGAAAGCTGGCTCAGGAGTTTAGACTGGAGTCTGGACTCTTCAGCCTCAGGAAGTGCCTGCTCGGTGGCCTGGTGGAGAATCCAGAAAGAAGGGAGCAGTGGGAAGGTTTGCTGCTCAATGGAAGGACGCGGGCTGGGGCCTTAGCCAGTGGGCAACCACTAGAGCTTGGATTTCAGAAGCATTTTGGAGGTGACACAGCCCTCTGTGACCCAGCCAGGAGTAGAGGGATATGACAAAGGGTCTGAAGATGCAGCTCAAGCTTTTGGTTTGAGTGGCCATAATAAGTATGACAGCAAGCCCATCAGGGTGGGGCAGTGCCCAGTGTTTGGTGAGTCAAGGGCAAAGGAGGAAAGATGATTTGGTTGAGGAAGGACACTGTAAATCTGAGCTTGAGATTTATGGGGCATGAAGACTTTGTGAGTGTTCCCTGACTGTAGGGTCCAAGGAGAGCCAACTAATTAGCCTGTAGATAAGGTGGGTGCTTTCCTTGGCAGGGCATAACATGTAGGTCCCCTAAAGGCAGGACACTCTTGTCCTCCCTTGCTCAGTACCATATGCTAGGCCAGGGTTTGATGGATGAGTTTCTGAAGGGTCTTTCCAGCTGCCAGGGGCTAAGGTAGATGAATGAGTCACCATTAACAAGCTAGCATGTTAGGAGGATCCAGATGGGATTCATCTGTATTTTTTGGAAAACCATATGTTCTGCCACCCAATGGCTAGAGTGCTGGCTCTGCTGAGTGGGTCACAGATGTGTGCCACAGCCCATAAGCATTTGCTTGGTCTCTACCCCAGTGCACAAAGCAGCCCCTAGTCTAATCGGCACTGAGTTTAAGTGCCTTTTCTTTATCTAGAAGTGGTAGCAGCTTGCCTTGCTTGCTCAGGGATTACACAGCTAGGGGCAGGAGGGGCTGGGAGTAGGTGGGCCAGGTATAGGAAGTCTTGATACAGTATAGATTTAAGAACTTAACTTTACTGTCTGGCCATCAGAGAAAAGCTGTACACATGTGACAGACTTCAGCTGTGCTGTGCAAGAGTCTACCAGGGAACCTCAGCACTATAGGGTCTACCAGGGAACCACATGCTTGGCTAGCTGCAGGAGTGCTTGATCACCTACCCCTGGCTGGTGCCCTCAAAGGTTGTCACATCTGAGCTTACAAGAGGAGCCAGAATGTGGTATTTATTTATTTATTTATTTATTTATTTATTTATTTATTTTGGTCTTTTTGAGACAGGGTCTCCTTGTAGCCCCAGCTGGCATGGAACTCATTCTAGACCAGGCTGGCCTTGAACTCACAAAGATCCACCTGCCTCTGACTCCCAAGTGCTAGGACTAAAGGTGCACACCACCACGCCCGGCATGTGGTTTATATTTTTTAAGTGAGTGTGCACATATGTGATGGTCAGAGGACAGCTTTTGGAAGTCAGTTCTCTTATATGGGTCTTGGAAATGGAACTCGGGTCCTTGGGCTCAGAGTCAAGTGTCTTTACCCACTAGAACCATTTTACCAGGCCCTTAAAATTTTTTTGGGGGGTGGGGGTGTTGAGACAAGGTTTCCCTGTAGCCCCAGCTGGCCTAGAACTCACTTTGTAGACCAGGCTGGCCTTGAACTCACAGAGATCCGCTTGCCTCTGCCTCCCAAGTGCTGGGATTAAAGGTGTGTGCCACCACACCTGGCTTAAACTTTCTAAAATCTTGTTTTCTTGTTTGTTTCACTGCCTTTGGTAATAGTGTATTTGTTAATAATTCATGTTCTCAGTTATTTTAAAAAAATTGAACCAGGGGGCTGGTTAACTCCTACACATAAATTAATTTTTAAGAAATTGAACAGTATGGAAAAGTATCTGGTGGAAAGCCTCTGAGCTTTGCTCCCACCTGCCTCACCATTACCATCTTACCCTTCTAAGGTCTCTAGACAGTTTCCCTTCTTGTAATCCAGAGACGAGATAATTTCTGTGTTGCTCTGGACCTTGTCCTGTTCCTTTGACAGTGCAGCTTGGTAGTCTCTCCTCATGGTACCTGCAGTGTTTCTTCATTTCCTGTCTGTTGTTAATTCACAGCCCAAATGTTGGTGTTTGCCTGATGCCGGGCTGCCCAGCACCTTGCTCAGGAGTAGCCGTTGTGTTTTGCAGGGGCTGTGTGAAAGGACATTCAAGCGTCTTTATCAGTACATGCTGAATGCTGGCCTGGCTAAAGTGGTGTCCCTTCCCTTGCAAGAGATTCATCCTGAATGTGGACCGTGTAAGACTAAGAAAGGTAAAGGCAGAGTACCCCCCGGGTCCTGCTGGCTTTCCCTACTGCCATCTCCAGTCGTGCACTGCTCAGTGCATGCCAGGCTCTACCACTGAGCTAGACCCCATCTGCCACTCTTTAAAGGATAGTAGTGTCACACAACCATGGGTTGTGCTCTGAATGTGAATAGTGCACAGCACATACACACAAAGATGCTGTGTGTTGGTCATTCAGTATGGCTTCTTGGTGCAGTCAAAAGATGGTCAATGTAGCTGGGCATGGTGGCACACGCCTTTAATTAATTCTAGCACTCAGGAGGCAGAAGCAGGTGGATCTTTGTGAGTTCAAGGACAACTGGGGCTACAGGGAGACCCTATCTCTAAAAGATAAAAAAAAAAAAAAGATGGTCAATGCAAGATGTGTGAGACTGGTTGTCTTTCCGTACAGGATATATAGTAAGCCTTTTCTTCAAGTAGGAGACATATGCTCTAAAATTGTCATAGTAATGGGTAAACCACCAACAGTAGTTTATCACCAAGGAATTATGTACTGGACCTTGCTATGAGCTCCACCATGTGCCTGGTGGTTCAATAGCTTTATCGAGCCTGCATTCCCCATAAGTGCACAAGAAACCACTACACTGCCCCAGCACGAGGTAGGAGGTGATAGGAGCCCTTTAACTCTTTTTTTGTTTTTTGTTTGTTTTTTTCCCTTTAACTCTTTTATAACTTAGGGTATTCCTGTCATATGTACAGCCCATCTTGACCAAACTGTCATGAGGCAGCATACTCATACACATAAAACAATAAATAAAATATTAAGAAAGAAAGAACCAGATTCTACCTCAAGAAAGCAAGGTAGAGGAGAGAAACAGCTTCTACAAAGCTGTCCTCTGACCTCTATACACAAGCCACAGCATGTTTACACACACGCACATGCACACGCACGCACACCCCACGGCACAGACTGAGGAGGACGGTTCTATATGCCCACATGTAAACATTTCCTCTCCCTCCTAGGCACCATCAAATGACAGAGTAAACCAAGGCAAAGGAAAATAGGAGGTCCAGAAAGCTGGGAGGGGTGACAGGAATGCTGGTGAGATGATGACAGGATAGGACAGGTGCAGGGCAGGAAGGTACAGGGACAAGTGCATTTGTGTGTATATCCTTGCCTGTAGGAAGAAAGGTGTTAAGACTATCAGACTCTGATGATGTTATTTTCCCTTTAGTAAAGTTCAAGGCCAGCCTGGTCTACAGAGTGAGTTCCAGGACAGCTGGGACTACAGGGAGACCCTGTCTCGAAAAGACCAAAAAAAAAAAGAGCCACTAAGGAGGAACCTTAATTCCCTACAAACATCTTTGCAGTACAGGCCAATATGGCAAGAGGTTTCTCCCAGGCCAAGGTTCCTGACACTTAGTCATCTGCATGGTCTTTGAAGTTAGGTAGCCCTGAGTTAGAATTCCATGGCTTCCTGGAGGAACAGCCCAATGAGCTCCTTGACCTGTCTATACTGTTTCCTCCATTGGATTACAAGGGTAAAAGCACCCACCTAAGGTATGGTGCTCACAGGGAAGGTGGACACTGTGAGTAAGGGCTGCAGACTCACACAGGTAGGACAGATCTAGAGCTGTATTAGATTGGGTGTGAAGCATTTGTTTTTATTGAACCAGTTGCTGGAGTTTAAAACTTGAGAATTTTCACTCAAGAAGTCTTGACATCAGTTGTGTGGGAAGTAGGAAGCAGGATCTTTTCCTTCTGGTCACTGACAGGCAGATGGGGCCTACCTCTTCACTTACCAGTGACACCTGCCTGCTCCTGGGTAGCATACAGCCTGCTTCCTTCTGATCTGTCCTCTGTCTGGGCCCTTCAGGATGTGTCCATCCACAGGTGTCACCTTCCACCTGAGCTGGGAGGACAGGATTTCCCAGAATGGTCAGCATGACTCAGTGCACATGATAGCACTTGGGACATTTGGATTGTCATGCACACAAAGCTCATCTTGACTGGTTGAGTTTGTTCTTTGCCGTGGTAGCCTCCGCACCCACACTCTGACCCACTGCTCTTCTGCTGTAGAACCTGGGCTTGTGGCCAGCCCTCCTCATGTCAGTGGCCATCCTGGTTGCTTGTGCTGGGATCTGCTCTCTGTGAGAAGCTGGCCGCACCCCTTGCATGCTGGGTGTTCTAAATGGCTGCAGAATCAACCTGGAGCCAAGTGGGTGCTCAGTACATGTTTAGCAGCTTTAATTTAATCAAGTGCCACTTCAGTTGCTTTTGCTTCCTGGGAGAGAAGGGATGAATACACAGTTTTCAGGGGTTTTATGCCTTGAGCTTTGTTGGTTCTGTCTGAAAAATTAACAAAAAACTTTTCCCCTATTATGGAATAGGGAGGCCTTATATAATAAATGCAGTTGATGTATTATTTCATGTAAATTTACAGGTGTGCTTGGGTATGTATGAATTGTTTCTAAAATCCCTTAAACAAAGAGTTTGGATTTAGGCATATTTTGCATGCACATTTTGCTGTACCACAAGCTACGGTGGTCTGCTTTGCCAAATAACCTTGGTATTGAAAGTAGTCACCTGAACTCCTCTGATTTGCAAATTATTTTCTTCAAGTATTTATTGGCTGTCCTGTAGTAGTGAATTTGGCACCTCTTTTAACAAGTTCACAGTTGGGAGTACTTGGTAGAACTTAAGCAAGCCCTGGGCTAGGGACTGAGGGGCTCAAGACTGTGGAGAACAGTTCACCAGGGCTGGCAATCCAGGGGGTCAGCTTATTTCCAGCTCTACAGTGGGGTGAGGGGGGTGATATGGAGCCCTCCTCCCCAGCTGATGACTTTTTGACTCTTTTTTTTTTTTATTTTTAATTTTATTTTATTTATTTTTGTATGTGTATGAATGTACTGTTTGCATGTAGGTTTGTGCACCCGTGTCGTGCAATGCCTTGGAGGTCAGAAGAAGGTCTCAGATTCCCCTGGAACTGGAGTTCTCCTGGAATTGGAGTTACAGACGGTTCTTAGCTGCCATGTGGGTGCTGGGGATTGAACCCGGGTCCTCTGCAAGAGCAGTCGGTGCTCTTAACCACTAGGCCATCTCTCCAGCCCGACTTTATGACTCTTAAGAAATAAACAGTTCTAGCCGGGCATGGTGGTGCACTCCTTTAATCCTAACACTTGGGAGGCAGAGGCAGGCTGATCTTTGTGAGTTCAAAGCCAGCCTGGTCTACAGAGTGAGTTCCAGGACAGCTGCGGCTACAGGGAGACCCTGTCTTGAAAAAGACCGAAGGAAAAAAAAAAAAAAAGAAATAAACAGTTTGGAGAGATGGCTCAGTGGTTAAGAGCACTGACTGCTCGGCAGCTAAGAACCATCTTAGGCAGGAGGCAGAGGCAGGCAGATCTCTGTGAGTTCAAGGCCAGTCTGGTCTACATACCAAGCTCCAGGCCAGCTAAAGGGAGACCCTGTCTCAAAAAAGAAACAACAACAAAAAAGAGAAATAGACAGTTCAGGAGTATTGCAAGACATCAGATCAGATCAATATGCAGTCTCCCCTCCCAAATTTCTATATTGGAACAAATTTAGTAAAGGTACCAGATGGCTTACTATGAAAACTATCAAACGCTATTACGGGAAATTTAAGATATAAGTAATTTGAAAAGTATCCTATGTTCATGGATTGTGAGCGCTAATGTCATTGTAATGGTAATATTTCCCAGTACTGATCCAGTTAGGCACAGTCCATGTCCAACTCCAGACTTGTGGGATCTGAGAGGCTGATCCTGAAATCCATAAAAAATTCCAAGGAACTCAAAAAGTTAAAATGGGTCTGGGAAAAAAAAAATGAAATAGAATTCATGTTTGCGACTTTCAGACCTGCTGCACAACAACAGAAATCAAGACTATCTTGATTTTTGCACAGAAAGATGTGCTGGTCAGTGAGTGGCATTGACAGCCCACAAGTAAGCCATGCATCTGGGTTCCACTGGTTCTCCATAGGCACCCAACCAGTGGTGAAAGAGTGGCCCATCACAGTGCCCAGTGACATGTGCCCAGTGACTCGACCTTTAGGAATGTCTAGACAGGGAATTCTGAAAGTGAGTGCTGTGAGACAGTAGACTAGAGGAGTGACAACTAAAGTGTTGGGCGATGTTACTGTTCTAAAACTGACAGATCTGTGACTGTTAAAAGGCTATTGGCTCCCACCTACCCACTAAAGGAGTGGATTAGATTTTTTTTTTTAATCTTTTTGAGACAGGGTTTCCGTCTAGCCCCAGCTGGCCTGGAACTCACTCTGTAGACCAGACTGGCCTTGACCTCACAGAGATCTGCCTGCCTCTGCCTCCCAAGTGCTATGATTAAAGGTGTGCACCACCACGCCCAGCTTACAGATGGTTCTTAGTTGCCATGTGGGTGCTGGGAATCGAACCTGGGTCCTCAAGAGCAGTCGGTGCTCTTAACTGCTGAGCCATCTCTCCAGCCCCAGGAGTGGATTAGATGTTATGTGAATTAAATCTCAGTAAAGCTGTTGAATTTTTTTTTTTTAGCTGTTGAATTTTTAAATAAAATAAAAATGAAACCAAGAAATATAATGGAACAGCAAACCATTAAGATGGCAAAGGGGAAATTCAAAAAGTTATAGTAGGATTAAAGTATACAACGTAGGAGAGAAATTAGCTGTGTAAAGAATACCAGAAATGCAGGGCGTGGTGGTGTACACCTTTAATCCTAGCACTTGGGAGGCAGAGGCAGGCGGATCTTTGTGAGTTCAAGGCCAGCCTGGTCTATAGAGTGAGTTCCAGGACAGCTGGGACTACAGGGAGACCCTGTCTCAAAAAGACCAAAAAAAAAAAAGAATACCAGAAATGCAGCAAAATAAACATACCCTTTGTAAGCCTCCTTGTATGTTGTTACCAATACCTTTGTTTCCTTGTGCAGTAAGAAAAACCTCTTTGGGCTTGTCTTCGCTATTTTAAAGAAGGAATGAGGAAAAACAATGCCTTCTACTGCCCCTTGGGGGTTCAGCTATATAGAGGAAGGAACAGCCGTATAATATGCTGGCCATTGTCCTTAGGGTTACCTCTATTCTAAGGATTCTAACCTCTCCAGTCTTCTTTTCCTTCATGGCATTGTCAAGAAAATGGAGAGCATGGATCATGTGCTCAGGTCATTGAGCGGGGTCATGCTGGTGAAGGGATTTGATCCCAGAAAGTATGACTGAGTCTGTGTAGCAGTCCTTATTCCCTTCTGCTGCTGCTGCTGTTGAGAGATTGGAGGAAAGATTGAGGAAAGGAGAGATTGGATCCCAGGAGGAAAGGGAAGTGGGTGGTCTAGGGCTTTATTGTAGATGAGGCAACAGAGTTCCCAGGGCTCAGTATCTGCAGATCTGATTCCCTGTAGGCCTTCTGCAAGCCACTGTCCACATGCAGTATAGCCACAAGCATCATGTCTACAAAAGAAACACAGTATCCCTTGGGTATCATACAGACGTTCATTTCTACCCCCTTTTCACTTTCCCCTCTGCCTGGAATGTTGCTTTATCCTGATCAGACCACCCTAGTCATCTAGTCATCTTCATCCTTCAGTTTCCCATACACTGCACTCTCCAGTGCTTCCATCCTACTCAAGCACTGTGGGATGTCCCACAGTCTATATCCCTGCAATCCTCCAGCCACAGAGCCTGTTTTCACTCAGTCTTCAAGATGCCCTTAGAATTAGCTGTTTGATGGGTAAGGAACTTGAACTTACAGAGGAATGGTAGAATCAGAACTCCAAATTAGGCTGTGTGGCATGAAAGCCCTCCCTGCCCGTGCCCAGCTCTTCTGTGCCACTTTTTTTTTTTACAGCAGGAGGAAGCCTGTCTCATTTGTTCTAAACTCATTGAGAATGATGGTGGAATTGATTGAATTAAAGGCAAAAGCATTAGCGGGACTGGGTGTTATGTTTGGTCCTCCAGGGCTGTGTTCTTCATGGTGGCAGCATTGGTAATGAAGAATACACTGTTCATTCAGTAACCATCCTAAAAGAATCCTGAGGAAACCAACCCTTCCACCCCCCCCCCTTTTTTTTTTTAAGGAAAATTATCTGGCTTCTGTGGCCCAGACTGGCCTTAGACTTGAGATTCTTTTCCCTCACCCTCCCAAGTGCTGATAGGACAGGCATGTTCTATCATACCTAGCAAAAAATGGAGTGTGTGTGTGTGTGTGTGTGTGTGTGTGTTTTGGTGTCCATGGAGGCCAGATGAAGCCGGAGTTTCAGGCAGTTGAGAGCTGCCTGACTTGGGTGCTAGTATCTGAGCTCGGGTCCTCTGGAAGAACAGCATGCACTCTTTTCCACCGAGTCATTAGTTTTAATTAACTTTGCAAACACACAATGGTGGGTGACCTTGCTGGAAACAACTGTGACCTTTGAGGATGTCAACCATTGCTCCTATGAGCACTGTATCTACTCTCCACTGATGTGTGCTCCTGTTCTAGGGACTGACGTTATGGTTCGGTGCCTCAAGCTACTGAAGGAGTTCAAGCGGAAGATGGAAGATGATCATGATGATGATGATGATGAGGAAGTCATCTCCAAAGGCGTGCCTCCAGTGGACATTGTGTTTGAGCGGGACATGCTCACGCAGACCTATGAACTCAGTTAGTCCTGCTTCCTGGGTGGGAGATGAGGCTCCATCAGAACCATAAAACAGACTTACCCATGGGTCAGACTCATGGTGAAGTCTTGCTGCCACCTTACTGTGTAGCTTTGGCAAGGTTCCTAAGCGGTGCTTCCTCCATGTATGAAATGGGGTGTATTCATCAGTGTTTTCCAATAGACTGCAGTTTCTGTGAGGGGATTTGTTAGGGGAACTGTCTCATGGGACACAGAGACTGAGGCTATATTATAGCTGACATGGGTGGGGGCTGCAGGGAAGGCACTAGAGAGCCTGTAGGTCCTGATGTCCGAAAGCAAGCAAAGAAGGTGCCCCAGACCGTGATGGTGGGGGTGGGGAGTGAGAAGATGAATAGGAGTCATCTTTTCTGCCTTCTGTTCTCATTGTGCTCCCAGCCAGTGAGGTGCTTGCACCCACATTTTGGGCAGATCTTCCGAATATAGCATAGGCCAGGTTCCTCCAGAAGTAAATATCCTCATAGACACATCCAGAATTACCACTTGACCATTTATCCAGGAATCTGGTAACCCTAGCCAAGCTGATGGCAAAGCTAAGACCCACAGAAACACACTCTATGGAGAAAGGGCACAGAAGTAAAATGCCTACAACAGTACCTCCCATACAGAAAGTACCTGGAAGCTCAGCCAGATAGCTGCTTTAGTCTTTCTTACACCATAACAGAGTACCCAAGAACTAGCAATTTTTTATTTTTTGTGTTTTTTTTTGTCCCTGTAGCCCCAGGTGTCCTGGAACTCACTATGTAGACCAGGCTGGCCTTGAACTCAGAGATCCTGGATTAAAACCATGTACCACCACACCGGGCTAGAACAGGCAATTTTTAAGGAAAAGAATGTGTTTGGGCTTGTAGCTTAGAGGCTGGGCATTCATATTAGATGTTGGCATTTTCTTTTTTTTTTTAATTATTTATTTTCTATGTGTATGAATGTACTGTCTGTATGCAGGTTTGTGCACCCGTGTCGTGCAATGCCGCGGAGGTCAGAAGAGGGTGTCAGATTCCCCTGGAACTGGAGTTCTCCTGGAATTGGAGTTACAGACGGTTCTCAGTCGCCATGAGGGTGCTGGGGATCAAACCCGGGTCCTCTGCAAGAGCAGTTGGCATGCTTAACTGCTAGGCTATCTCTCCAGCCCCAGGTGTTGGCATTTTCTCAGCTTCATGTGGGCCTTGTGCTGTGGCTTCCTCAGAACACAATTTAGAATAGCTACTTGTCCCCATTTGTTGACCTTTCAGTAGAGGGACACGTCTTGACCATCGCCTTTCATTCTGATGGTCATTTTATGTGAGCAATATGGAAAGCCTCTGCATCCTGATTGATTTTTGTCTGGCAGCCTCAGGTGCGTGGGGTTCATCAAGAGATAAAGGGCAGGCTAGAGAGATGGCTCAGCGGTTAAGAGCACAGACTGGTCTTGCAGAGGACCCAGGTTCGATTCCCAGCACCTACATGACAGCTAAAAACCATCTTTAAGCAGGTGTGGTAGCGCACACCTTTAATCCCAGCACTCAGGAGGCAGAGGCAAGCAGATCTCTTTGAGTTCAAGGCCAGCCTGGTCTACAGGGCTAGTTCCAGGCCAGCAGGGGCTACAGGGAGACTCTGAAAAAGAAAAAAAAAAACCACCAAAAAAAAAAAAAACCTTTTCTGAAGAGCTTTGCTACCATCTGCCTGCAGTTCATTTCCAAGCCAGTCAGGTTTCTCCCTAGTTTTCAGTCCCAGAAGAGAAGAGTGCTTTCAGAAAGGGGAAAGGGCCTCTCAGAAACAGGTACAGCACTGAGGAGTAGGTGTGGGTGGCAGGACAGGACTGCAGACAGCGCAGAGCAAATGACAGACTGCAGAACTGCTGGTATGGTTGTTAGAGAAAGGGCCATTGTTAGTGTCCACAGTGCTTCTGTGTCCGCCGAGAAGGCCAGGAACACGGAGACTACACATTCAGAGAATGCTCTTGCAAGCTAGGTATGGTGACATAATTCTATAGTGCCAGCACCTGGGAGTTGAAGCAGGAAGATTACACATTTGAGGCCAGCCTAGCTATGCAGCAAGACCTTGTTTCAAACAACGTTTTCTTAAAATTATTTTGATGCTTTTTGAAAGCGTCGATAATTGCATGAGAAACAGGCTAATTTCCTATTAAAAGTGATTTTCTCTGGAACTGACTAGGTTAGAGCCCTGTTTTAACATGGCCATGATCTCCTTTCCTTTAGTGTGTTAGTGTGGAGAAGCCTCTAGTGTTCTCCAGATCAGATAGTGTTCGTATTAGGTCCTGGGAGTAGGAGCACTCCAAGGAGAAAAAGGAAGAGTGAGGCCTGTGTCTTCCTGTCTGTCAGTTCCACGTCTGTGCTTGGAAAGAAGCGGGGAAATGGCTGTGTGCAGTGGTGGGATTCAAGTGTGGTGTTTTTCACAGTTGAACGCAGAGGCACAAAAGGAATTTCCCAAGCTGAGATCCGAGTTGCTATGAATGTGGGAAAGCTGGAAGCGAGAATGCTGTGTCGTCTTCTTCAGCGATTCAAGGTTGTCAAGGTAACACCCTGTCATTTCCACAATGCCTTGTCTGATGTGTGCAGTCAGAGAAGTAGATCACCTGCCAGCTGTCCAGGAGGCAATGGCTGCCTGAGGTGACACACAGCCAACACAGCATGCGAGGCCTTCCTCACTGAGGGCTTGTTTAGATCTGCTTAAAATTGAAGCAGTTGTCAGGACTAAAGAGCAACACTGTGGCAGCTCCCGCCCAGGTGAAGAGGTCAGCTGAAGCTGGCTGGTGGTAAGCAGCCCACCCTCTCATTGGTGGGATGAGGCGTCACACCAGCTGAGCGCATGCCTGGTGTTCCTCCTCTTGTAATTCAGAGCTGTTGGTCAGCTTTTTATAAGTTAACGCATAAAGAAAAAAAGGTGGTGGTTCAGGAGCTTGCAGTTCAAGAGCTCCTAGTGAGACACCCAGAACCTCCTGACAGGAGCACAAGACCCAGCAAACTGCTAACACCCTGAGCCAGAAGGAAGAGAGCAGCAAGGTGGCTGGGGTTCCCACTCCCATTTGACAGCTCCCTCCTGACCAAGGACCACACTAGACCCCGCCTCCCCAAGTGTCATGCCTGTCCCAATAGTCTACCCCGGGACACTCATCTAGACCCTCTAGTGGACATTTTTGCTATTCCAAGGCAGGGTTTTAGTTGAGCTAAGGACAGCAGGGCATAGGCAGTCCTTGCCGCGTAGTAGGTACACACAAGTTATACTTTCTTTTGCTAAGAGCCCCAGAAGAATCCCTTTCCCCTTTTAGAAAACAAGGTGAACATGGATTGGTGGTGACCAAGCCACAAGTCCCTAAGGCTGCGGGTGAATGGAGCTGAGCCTACAGCCCTTGACTCCACAGTGTGTGGAGCACTGAGTTCTGTGTACCCAGAATACACTGCTTCCTTACCGTGTGAGAGCAAAGTTCAGCATCAGGCACAGGGGCTACATGGAAGACCAAATTAAGTGTCTGGCCCTGAGCACAGCTTAGCTCCCATGTCTGGCAGGCCTGTGTGGGGGTAGCCTTAAAGTTCTGGTGGGACAGGGAAGGGCTGCACAGGTCACCTGAACACTTACAAGTTTTGACACTCTATCCTGAATGGGCTAACATGTGTGATCCCCTAGGGGTTCATGGAAGACGAAGGCCGACAGCGGACCACCAAGTACATTTCCTGCGTGTTTGCAGAGGAGAGTGACCTGAGCCGGCAGTATGCACGAGAAAAGGCCCGAGGCGAGCTGTTGACCACTGTGAGCTTGGCCTCCGTGCAGGATGAGTCCCTTGTGCCCGAGGGTGAAGAGGCCTTCCTCTCGGACTCAGACACCGAGGATGAGAGTTGTGGTGGCAAACGCAGGGGCCGAGGGTCCCGGGGACATTCAAAAGCCTCAGGGGACATCGGGCCTGGCTCTCAGCCTCATCATTCCACTCCAGCCAAGGGTAAGAGCTGTTTGGAGCATGGGCGCAAGGGTAGGCAGTACTGTGTACCTTGGCACTGCTGAACATTGTGAGGACGCTGTTGTTCGGGTCCTCTGGGCACTATCTTGATTTGGGGCCTAGTAATGTCACTTTTTAACACAATAATCCTAGGTTTGGAGGGGATAGGATGTACCCTGGTTGCTTGCAACATAGTCTTCTGGACTAACAGTTTTGTTTTAGTGTTTTTACTGTTAAGGAAAGGAGTTACCATGAGCTGCATTCCTTCTCTACAACAGACCATTCAAGAGCCCCTCAGGGTTTTAGTTCATAGAAGACCCGGGGGTAGGGAGAGAAGGGTACATTCCCACCCATTCAGTTTTGTTTTCTGGTTTTGAGACAGGACTTTATTGTATAACTCGGGCAGGCTTTGAGTTCACTGCTCTTGCTTTAGCGGCCCAAGTGCTGAGGTTATAGATGTGCACTACCATAACTGGCTTGGAATCCTGCTTTAAAAATTCTTGGGCAAGTGACAGACTTGTGGATCTGCTCTTCAGCTTTGCACGAGGAAGACTGTAGAATGACCCTGAGCAGGTCTCCTGTCCCTTCATCACCTGTTGTGTCCTGCTCTGGTTACAGGAGGATGGAAAGTCCTTAACCTGCACCCGCTGAAGAAGCAGACAGCCTCCCCAGGCACTGCTGAGGACAGAGCCCGCAGGAGCTCTGGTGCTAGGGACAGCCTGGACACTAGTAGCTCTTCTGAGCTCAATACATCCTTTGACCCCCACTGTGTGGAGAACCACAGTGGCGACATTGCTGTGATTGAGGAAGTCCGGCTTGATAACCCCAAGGTCAGTGAAAGCCTGAGGAGTTTGTGGCAGGTGGACTCTGCTTTCCTCATCCTGTGCTGAGTCCCAAGGAACGTCATTATCTGGCAGTAAGAGCCCCGCTGCCAGGCCCAGGCTCTGGGTAGATGGCGCGGCAGGAGCTCCACAGGGAGCAGCACGGGCCGCAGGCCAGGCCCTACTCCAGTCTTCTGTGAGCGCTTTGTGCCGTTTTCCCTTAAATTCAAAGAGAAAGTTGTATAGCTAGTTTGTTAGATTCTGATAGGCCTCCAAGAGGACATTCGGTGGGACCTGGAGACGTTGATGATTGCGTTAGGAAGAGGGTTTCTGGAGCCTTGAGTAGGTGGAGGGCAGAGGGTCTGTTTTTGTTCTTGTAAGATCTGGCCTCCCTATGTTGCCCAGCTGCTTTCCTCCTGAGTTCAAGGAATCCTCCTGCCTCAGCCTCCTGAATAGCTGAGATGACAGTTGTGTGTCACTGCACCTGATTATACAGTATTTTTAGTTTTATATTCATAGACTAGAGATAGAACTCTTCACATGATGGGCAAGTGTTCCCTGAGCCATGTCGACAGAAAAGGTTGAGAACTTGCTTTCAGTGAGTGCATGGCCAGTATCATCTGCTAGAAAATAGATAGAAAACCCATAGCTATCCCAGTACATTCTGGCCAGGTACTGTCACCAGGCCGGGTATCACCAGTACCATGGGGTCAAACCCATACTTGTCCATCAATGTAGTTTGGAAGTTTGAGACAGTTATTACAGGAAACCCTTGCTTATTACATGATTTGAGCACCTTTCACCATGTCCCTTGTCACCTGAAGGTGCCTTGGATACTGCTCTTGCTCTGAAACAGAGTAGGGGACATGGTCCCTGGTGTGGAGCAGATCTATAGGCAAGTGGCCCTCACTGAAGTTTTATTTAGGCTTCCCTGACTTGCAGGGAGGCAAAGTGGTCACATGGGATGAACAAGTGGCTGCATGTGGACCAAGAATTCTTGCAGGGCATGGGAGCCTTCTGGCCTCCATTCTTCTGCATTGGAATAGTGGCCTGTGCTTTGGTCATGTCTCCGTGGCAGGCATGATATGGGTACTGGCTGAACGCATTCTAGATTCTTTGTACCCTGTAGTATTTGTCAGGTGCTTCTGTGCAGTGCTGACTGGTGTTGTCTGCAGGTGGAAATGTAGGCCTTTCAGCAGTAGACGCTATGAGGGTTGAGAGTTTCATTTACCTTCCTCCTACTACACCCCCACACCTCCGTGGGTTCCCTGACCCTAACACAGCTTTCCTCCCAGGCCACAGTTCCTGCGTTCTCTCCCAGCCTGATGCAATCCATCCCCTTCCGCCTCCACAGCTTCCTAGAGACTCTTGGCAGAGCACAGGGTGCCTCTTCCACCTATAGGTGCTGGTTGTGGTTTCCTCAAGTGTGTTCACTCTGAATCATGCGTGGGACCTTTCCAAAATCCTGGACTCTTCTCTTGCCCCTCTCCCCCTTGCGAAAGAGCAATGCCTAGCCTGTAGTGGGCAGGGGAGCAAGCTAGGCTCTGTCTTTAGTAACACCGTGACCCCAGTACCAACCTAGCAGTCCCTGTGGTGCAGTCCTGTTTCCTAAAATCAAGAGTTACCACCACTTGGTAGCTGCCCTGTGGCATCAGCTGGCTCTCTTTTCCATTCATTTGCTGTTCACATTCAGGCTTGACCGCATTTTAATGCAGGGCTAAAGTTCAATTTAAGTTCTTAGAAGACAAAGAGAAAACTAACTCCAGTTCTATGGGCATCTGATGCCCTTTCCTGGCCTCTGTGGGCCTTTATGCGCGCACATGCACGCGTGCGCGCGCACACACACACACACAGGTGTGTAAATAAAAATTAAAAATAAATCTTTAAAAAAGAGAAAGAATGAGGTAGCTGTCTGGGCAGGGTGGGGGTGAA
Source organism: Rhizomys pruinosus (assembly GCA_009823505.1). Taxonomy (NCBI): domain Eukaryota; kingdom Metazoa; phylum Chordata; class Mammalia; order Rodentia; family Spalacidae; genus Rhizomys; species Rhizomys pruinosus. Next base: position 595,447 of record VZQC01012849.1, on the reverse strand, counting down.
GCACAGGTCCCCATCCCCTCCTTCCTTTCTTTTGCCACCCTGCTGCACCCTAGGAAGCATAGTCTCAACTCCCAGCCTTCTCTCAGGTCTCCCTGAGACTTCCTGGGTTTAGAGTCAGAACTCTTGTCTCAGGGTATGCGCTGTGAACCAGTTCCTTGTCTCCCTGAGCCCTGGTTTCTTCTGGGAAGTGGGCTTTCTATAGCCAGACAGCAGCGTTGGCAAGGGTGCTGGGCTCTTTCCTCCCATTGGGGAGGAGCCAGATGAACATGGAGCTTTTGTAGGTATCACTGTAGGTTCTAAAACTGGATGATCCTAAAGTCACCCAGGATCCTGGGCTAGGGGGTGCCTCTGTTACTTCTGAGCTCTGAAATGAGGGTTTTGGGGAGCTGCCTGCTGGACTCTCCTTGAATAATAGGAGCTCACTTCTCTGAAGGTGGAGTGTGCCCCTCAGGTGTGGTGTCTGGCCCCAGCCAAACCCCTATTTTTGTGTTTCTGGTGTCATACAGGAGAGCAGTGGCTCCCAGAAGGCTGGGCCCCACAAAACATACCGACTGCTAAAGCGGAGGAATCTGATCATAGAAGCTGTCACTAACCTTCGCCTGATTGAGAGCCTGTTCACGTAAGTGTGTTGGCATCTGTCCATGACTGCATTGAATTTACAGTGGTGGATGTCATGGGGCTGCATTGGCTTTTCTCCTGCCGTGTTGTATCACACCTGTGTAGCTGTGACAGACACGTGAGAGAAGCACCTGAAGGACGGTGTTTGTGCTCATGTTTTCTTAGGACTCAGCACGTGGTCTCTTGGTCCATGTGCCTGGTGCAGGAGTGCGGAGCAGAAACCATCTTCACCTCATGGCAGGAAGCAGAGAGGATGGTTCGTCTCTAGTGACCTACTTCCTCCATCCAGGCCATAACTTGCAAGTTTCCAGAGCATCTCAGTAGCACCATCAACTGGGTCCAATTGTTTGAGCCCCATGAGCCTATGGGGACATTCCATATTCAAAGCCTAACACACTGTTCTGAGGAAGGAAGACAAATAGGCAGTGGCACTCGCAGAGGCACAAGCAGGGGTGTGTGTTAAGGACAGAGGCTCTGGGTCCTGGTGTTGAAGCCACCATTCCTCGTGGCAGCACTCTCAGGGCCCTGAGGTGCTGCTGTGAGACCTGTAGGGAGAAGGGTGCTGCCCCTGCACTTAGGATGTGGGTTCTTCACTGTGTCTCTGACTGGTTAGGAACTGATACCTCATCTCCTTGTCCTTCTGAGGAGTTTGGATGGGTGTTCCTGATGTCCTTCTTGGCCCTGTTGTTCTTTGATCAGTGATTTGGAAATGTCATGGTGACTCAGCTCTAGAGAAAGGCAGGTCAACAGAAGAGTCAAAGAGTTTCAGATCAAGAGAACAAGCAGTAAGCTGGAACACTCCTTAGCTACTAGGTGTATAAGTGTCTGGACCTTGGAGGAGACAGCTTTCCATCCTGGCACTCTGTTTTCAATGTTTCCTTTCTGTTGCCTTCAAATGACATGTTTTTCGAGAGGCTCTGTATGAAGCTGCTGGTAGTAACCTGTCATCAGTGAATTCATTTCTCTAAAAAGATGTGTTTTTTTTTTATTTGATTTTTTAAATTTATTATTATTCAACTATTTCTATACATTATACATCATTTCTCAATCGAATTTAGAGTCACTTTCCTTTCCATGCCCCCCTCACCTGAGTTCCTGCACTGTGCCATACATGTCTTACATCTTTTTCCAAGTCTTTCCAGAGTTGTTTTTTCTTTTTCAAAGCAGAGGCTTGTTTTTGGGAGAACTTCACTATTTCAGTCCCCCGCCCCATTCTTTTGTTAATTGTTCTATCCATCTTGCATTGCTTCAGTAGAGAGAGAGAGAGATACATAAATATATACATACACACACACACACACACACACACACACACACACACATCACCTGAGTTGGAGGATTTTCTTTTTTTTTTGCTAAAAGATGTCATGTTTTCCCCAAGGAAGTGCTTGAAGGTTCCTTCTTGGCAAGCCCAAATGACCATCAGTCCTGCCCCTGTGCTCCACACTGGGGTCCCTCCCCCCATGGTCACCCAAATGAGGTCTAGCAATCATGTGTCCTATCTTGATCTTCCTGCACTGGCCTCCATGACACAGCCAGTAGTCCCAACAACATCAGTCTACACTCTGAAGAGGCTGAAATCCCAGTAGCCGCTCAGTCCTCAAGCTCACAAGCTGGATATCTCAGCAGTCCCCATCTGGCATTGAAAGCTTGGAGGATTCTTGGAGAGACATGAGTCTTCAGTCCATATTGGAGGGTTAAAAAGCTGTGTCTTGGGCTGGAGAGATGGCCTAACGGTTGAGAGCACCGACTGCTCTTGCAGAGGACCCGGGTTCAGTCCCCAGCACCCACATGGGGGCTGAGAACTGTCTTTGACTCCATTTCCAGGGGAATCCTACACCCTCTTCTGACCTCCAAGGCATTGCATGATATGGGTGCACAGAGTTACATGCAGATAGTACATTCATACACATACAAAATAAATAAAATTAAAAAAACATAAATGGGCTGGAGAGATGGCCTAGTGGTTAAGAGTGCTGACCGCTCTTGCAGAGGACCCGGTTCGATCCCCAGCACCCACATGGCGGCCCAGAACCGTCTGAAACTCCAATTCCGGGAGAACTCCAGTTCCAGGGGAATCCGACACCCTCTTCTGACCTCCGCGGCATTGCACGACACGGGTACATAAACTTGCGTGCAGACAATTACATTCATACACATACAGAAATAAAATAAAAAAAAATAAAAATAAATGATTAAAAAAAAAAAAAAGCTGTGTCTCATGTCTTTGAAGGATGGCAAAAGCAGTGGCAGCCACAGAGTAGATGCACTTGCCAGTAAGAATTGAAGATAGGCGAAACAACAGTGCTCTTTTTTTTTTTTCTTTTTGTCTATTTACTAAGATCTCAAGTTTTATATCTGAAGTACAATTTCTCAGACCTTACTGATTATTTATTTCTGGTTATACTTTCCTTTTGGATGCTTAAGGCCACACAGCCCAGATTAACCAGGGTTTTTGTTTCCTGAAGGTCAGTTGAGGCTCTGGTCCTCAGAGGTCACTCAGTTTTTTATTTTTATTTTTTTGGTGGGGGGGAGCCTCTGACTCCTTTCGGCTTTTCATTTACCAGTTCTATCTGCTCAAGGACAAAATTGGGTCTTGCTAGACCAGGCTTCCCTTTTTTGAAGCATGAGCAGACTTTCCTTTTTGTAGACTGGATACTGGCTGAAGTCCCATTAATGGATCTCTAAGACCTCCCTACACAGGAAGACTGGTGACCCACATTTGCGGCATGTTTCAAGAGATGCCCCCATGCATAGTCCCCTGAGACTTAGTTGACCTCTGAGGGCAAGGAACAAAGTTATCCTTTAGGTCCCTCAGCCAAATTGGTATGGGTATTAAGTATGGTCATTAAGCACCCAGAAAGGCTAAGTTACACCAGCCTGATACATCGCACCTATACTAAAATTGTATCTTCTAAAAACAGTGTGTTATTTCCATATCATATTTCTTGATTCGCATTTTTCCATTTTAACTTTGTTACTTTAAAATACGTATACATGCCCACCATCATATACCAAAAATCCATAGTCTGAAAACAAATGGTAGGTTAGTTCTAGACTAACTAGAACTAAAAAGATGTTTTGTTTTGTTTTTGTTTTTTTGGTCGTTTCGAGACAGGGTCTCCCTGTAGCCCCAGCTGTCCTGGAACTCACTGTAGACCAGGCTGGCCTCGAACTCACAAAGAACCGCCTGCCTCTGCCTCCTGAGTGCTAGGATTAAAGGTGTGCGCCACCACGCCCGGCTTAAAAAGATGTTTTTAATCATTGCAACAACCTTAGCCGGATGCAGACCATGTAGTACCTGGTTTCTTGCTCTTCTTTGATCCTCTGCATGCTGGCAGGATGGCCCACAAGCAGATCTACTCTGATAAGTACTTCAGTTCATCTTACCCAGAGAGCTTTCCAAACAAGTACCCAATACTCATTTGATGTCTGAAGAGGAGTGGAGGAGACTTGGTGTCCAAAAGAGTCTAGAATGGGTTCAGTACATGATTCATGAGCCAGAACCACATATTCTTCTGTTTAGATGGCCTCTTCCAAAAGAGCAACAGAAGTGAAGTACCTCTGGGATCTTCTAATCTTTTTCAAATTTAACATATATGTGTATATATGGTAGTATTCAGTGAATACTTGAAAAATGTGTACAAATCATTCTCCATACCTGTGCATGAACTATGTTTTTCACAGCAACAGAGCTAGGTTATTTTACATTATTAAAGATAAATTTTCTTCTAAATTTTTTTTCTTAATATAAGCACCTTTTTTATTTTACCTGTTCCTTTTGTTAAAGTTTGTATGTTGCATTAAAAAAAAAAAAAGATGCTGTTTCACATTCTGAGAGGCCACCCATATAGTATATAAAACTGCAGTGCTTCCTCAGTTCCTGATGAGTCCTGTTAGGCATGCTCTGTGCCCCGGAATGTTAGAGGGGGGAATGTAACTGACTTATTTTCTCATGTCCAGAATTCAGAAGATGATCATGGACCAGGAGAAGCAAGAGGGTGTTTCCACCAAGTGCTGTAAGAAGTCCATCATCCGCCTGGTGCGGAACTTGTCTGAAGAAGGTCTTTTGAGACTGTATCGGACTACGGTCATTCAAGATGGTATCAAGAAGAAGGTAATCTTGGTCTTCCCTGGTTCCTCACGAGACATGCTGTGGGAAGCTTTATGGTTTAGCTTCTCTTGTCATTGTATCTTGGTTGACCCTTTGTTGTTAGTAATTGGGACATCCAATTATGCCTCGGGGGGGGGGGGGACAGAGTCCTCCCAGCCTCTTGTAGAAGCTGGGACATAGAAGAGCAGCTTATCAGAATTTAGAGCAGTGAGTCAGCCCAGGGTGGACATATAGCCCTGTGCCAGCCTGGAGGAGAGAGAAGCGGGCCTGTTGGGGTCAAGCAGGACAGGATGAGGAATGCAGGAACCTTCTCCACACACATAGGATGGATGGTGCAGTCTATGGGACTTGTCTGTCTCTTCCAATTCCATGTGTATGTTTCTATAGTGTCAAGATGAGGGCTGTTCCCATAGCAACTGTAATTCAATAGCTTTGCACATATTTTACAGCATTATTCCAGGGCCAGAGTAATTACTGATAGCTAAGCTAGATACTAGGGCAGAAGACAGTGAGGCTATGGAGACAACTTAATTCCTAACTGGATTTTCCATCTTGGCCCTAAGAGAACTCTGCTTTGATACTTTGTTTCCTTAATAAGTGAGCAAGGCCATTTCTAATTTCACGTGTTCCTTTATTTTTTGAGAAATTAGAAAAATACAAAGCAGTTCAAAAAAGTGACAGGAAAATGTCTGCTGTTGCAAGTAGGTAGGGCTCATTGGCTTCTAGACCTGCTGTGCATCCCTTGAAATAAAGCCCTCAAGTCCCTTTGACTGAGCCCCTCCCTCCATAGCCACCTGCCACACTTCCCCTTGAAGTCAGCAATGCAGAGGTGGGCAGGAGGTCCCCATTTCACCACTGAGGAGTGGGTGAGGCTGGCCCGCTGAGGGACTGCTGTCTGTTCCTGTCCCCACCCCTCAGTCCTCATTGGGCACAGAGATTGTGGCTTTACCTTCTCCTACCAATGACAGAAACAAGGCTGCTCTTGGAGTACTCAGCCATCATGCCTCCTCAACCCCCACCTGTGCCACCTCTGCCAGTGTTAAAGTTAGTGACCTGGCTCCTGGCACACCTGGTACTTAACTTCCTGGCTTCTCATCCCCATATCTCAGGAAAAAGCAACCATCATAAATATTCTGCCATAATTCCCAAGAAGCAGTAATGATAGAGCAGTCCAAAATCCTCCCAGCACTAGCTGGGCCTCAAGAACACTCAGCCTGTTGTGGGAGACTAATGTCATGCTTGCCTTTCTAGATAGGAGCCTGGGGTTCCTGTTCAGTGAGGAAACTCAGCAGGCATGGGGAGCTGTACCAGCTAACGGGGGAGTCGGGGTTGTGACAGTCCAGCCAGAGAACTGCGGGAGCAGTGGCTTGGTGTCCAGGACACTTGGTGGCACGGTTGCCTCAGGGTTTTTGATGTCTGCAGCTGAAGCATCCAACTGTTTATCATGTGTTTTCAATCTCTCTGAATTGTATGTTTGAAATGTCCTCTGTGGAACCTGCTTGTGGACAGCCTCTGCCCTGCCCTGTGGGACACACCAACCTCTCTCCACAGGTGGATCTGGTTGTGCACCCGTCCATGGACCAGAATGACCCTCTTGTGAGAAGTGCCATCGAACAGGTTCGCTTCCGAATCTCCAACTCAAGCACAGCAAACAGGTAGGTCAACAGTGAGGTCACCTGGGTCTGTTCCAGCCTGAAGCCACAGAGCTTCCTTCCTTTTCCCTCTTGTCTTTCTTTTGGTGGTCAGGCAGCATGGCCTTCTCTGTTGCACATACTAGGCTGGCACTTTCCCACCTACCCACACCATCAGCCCTGATTCTTGTATATGTGGTACATGTGATCAGAGCACTCCTAGTTGAGCCCTCTGATTTTTCAAGCTCAGCCTCATTGTGGCATGTAGTGATTGCACTTGTCTTCCTGAGGTCTCTAATTTCAGTCTACTAGGTGAGGGAGCAAGTTCTTAGGTAGATGGGTTCCTGGTGGGCAGAGGGCTGTCCTGGCTGTAGAGGCTGCTCGGTGGTTGGTCATGTTAGCTGAACCAACTAATTTCTCATGAATTCCTGTGAAGTGTTGGAATACATAGCACCCTGGGCTCCGCTTTTCCTTCTTGCTGGCCAGAGTAGCATCTGAAGGCCCCACACTTCCTACCTCTACATGTTTTAGAGACTGTTTTCTTTTATCATCTGCCTGGGCCCATGGTTAGTTGAGTCTGAAACCCCAAGTCCAACAGATAGGCCCTGGTCTTTCTTTCTAACATCTTATTGCACCTGGTGTGTGGCCTGTAGGGTTAAAGTTCCACAGACTCCAGTGCCCCAAGAGGAGGCAGAAGAGGAAAGCCAAGAGCCAGAGGTCCCAAGCGGATCAGGAGAGTCTGATCCAAATACATCCTCTAAGCCAGAAAATGGGCGGGTGAAAAAGACGGATGAGAAAATGGGCATAACTCCACTGAAAAATTACAAGCCTGTCATAGGTAAGCAGCTTCTTGCACCCCTGACTGGTTTATTGTGGGCAGTCACTTGATGTTCTGCATCTAAGACAGATTAGGGCAGAATTACCAATGGGTCCTGCTGCACCATTCATATCAGTCTTCATTTCCCCATCCGGGAATAGGGGTGATTCTTGTCCAGCATCCATAACAAAGCTGTTGGCACAATTCCAGCATGAGGAATTTTAACAAGGAGATCTGCAAACGTGCCTCCTCTCCTTCCTGCTGAGCTGCTCCAGTGCAGGTAGCCAGGGTACTGGGCACCCTTGCTGGACACTGTGCTTGTGCAGACCTGACTTCCAGAAGCGCCAGCATCTGTCAAGCTGTGCCTAGCATGGAACAAGGCAGAGCTGCCATTGTAAGCCAAAGGGCAGTGTGTGTGACCTTCCTCTCTCTCGGGTCATCAGTCAGTTTCCCAAATTGAAAGGTGTATGGGTGAGAGAAGCAGGAGCCTGGGCCACCATTCAAGCAGTGAGTGTGTTTGGTTCCTCTCTGCTCTCAGTATGCCGCTTGTCCCATACTTGTCTTGTGTCACTGGGGAAAGTGAGGGAACAGTTTGTATTACTGAAGAAATAAGGCACTTTAGGCTGATGATGACTAAGTGGTTTTAGGTGCTTGCCACCAAGCTGATGACCTGAGTTTGAGCCCATGAACCCACATGGTGGAAGGAAAGAGGTGATTCTCGCAAGTTGTCCTCTGACCTCCATAGGCTCAGCAAGCACACAACATACAAAATAAATATTTAAATTGTTTTTTAAAAAATTTTATACAATTGAGATTTCAGAATGTTTGGCACAGTCCCTGTCAAGCCAGAAGTCCCTCCCTGGTGACTCATTCTCCATTTTGCTCGGGCCTCATCTCCTGCCCGCTGTTCCACCTCCAGCCGTGACAGAAACACACCTGTCTCCAGCACTTTGAGCGTTGCTCTGGGTTCATATCCCATGTCTGCCTTTTGCTCTGAGCCCAGCTGAAGGTCCTCCCTCCCTGGCCCTCCCAGCCCTCCTCAGGGAGCCCCTCCCCAGCCTCTGTGATTGCGCCCCTTCTCCCAGCCCATCCTTGTTTTGCACTAGGAATTTCTATCAGATGTGCTATGTTAGGTGGTTTTTATTAGTTTTTATTTATTTATTTATTTATTTTTATCCTTCCCCCACTGGAAAGTAAGTTGAAGGAATGAGAACATTTGTCACCTCCCTGGCAGCTGGGCCCCAGGTATCCCTTGGTAGCTCTGGGGTGAGCTGGATATACCGGAGTTGCTCAGCACTTCCATACCTTTCTGCCTGTAGTTCCTGGACTTGGGCGATCCATTGGGTTCCTTCCCAAAATGCCACGCCTGCGGGTGATGCATATGTTTCTGTGGTACCTGGTGTATGGGCACCCTGCTGGACACACAGGGGAGAAGATGAACTTTGGCAGTGAGAGAAAGCCCAACAAACAGGAATGTAGCAGGCTGGGGCCCCAGCCCTCCTCCGGAAGTGATTGGGACACCTCAGAAGCCAGAGACAACCTAGAAGGCAGCTCCTGGGAGGCTGAAATGGAGCTCTCCTCAGAGATAGGTAAGACTGTGGCCTGCACCTGGCGGGGTGGGGGAGGGAACATGGCAGTTCCCACTCCTCCTGGTCAAAACGCAGGCACCACCCACCCTTCCTGACTCCAGCGTCTTCTTGACTTCCCTCATCGTGAGGGTCTTGTTCAAGTTGGTAATGAGAGAACAAAGGTCTCTGGGAGGTGAGGCAGTACCATCTACTGAGAATGACTCTCCTTTCCTAGTGTACGTGGATGAGATCTCATGGATGCGGTACGTCCCTCCCATCCCGATCCACAGGGACTTTGGCTTTGGCTGGGCTCTTGTCAGTGACATTCTCCTCTGCCTGCCCCTCTCCATCTTTGTCCAAGTTGTACAAGTCAGCTACAAGGTACTTGGGACTCTGGGCCGTCCTTGTGGGGGTAGGAGGAACAGTCACAGGGGAAAGTACTTGGTGGTGCCTGGATGGATGAATGAATAATTAATGGATGGGGTGTGGGTAGGTGCCAAGATGGTCAATCAAGGGGAAATATTTTATTTTTTGAGGGGAAATACTTTTAATATCCGCTCTTCTGCATAGCTTAGATTAGAATTGGTAAGAGGTAACAGATGAGATGGATGAGTGCTCAGTGGTGTGTACTGAAGATATATTCTTCAGGTGGATTCATCACTGGATAGGCAAGAAGAGAAAAGATGGTGTAACAACAAAACATTCTAGAAATTTGATAAACGTAAAAAAGAAGCAAATAGAAATGGCCCCAAACCTTACCACTCAAAGTTAGTGACTGGTAATATTTTTGGTACATTTTCTTATCTTTAATACTACGGTATATGTGTTGAAAGAAATCTTCCTTGTCTTAAAATCTGAATTGAGCTTATACCCTTATGATCTGTTCTCTCCACTAAACAACGTATCATTTTCCACATCATCACATCTTTACTTGATGTTTAGTACATTTGTTGTTGTCACTAAATACATTTGTTGTGTTCCTCCTCATGCATTTACTTAGCCATATTGCTTATTTTGGGACATTCACACTTGAGTTTCTTGCTGTTATAAATGACCTGTTGATCCACAACTTTGGGGGAGTGTGTCAGTTGGCAGCTCTAGAAGTTTCCCTGCAGACAGAATCACTGGCTTCAAAGGGAATCCACAGCCGTCCTTTTTTCTGTCAGTGCCTGTCTTGGCTCCTGGAAGGCCTTAAGCAGCTAGGCTCTTCCTGGAAGGCCTTCCTATAGCGTGGCGGGTGGACTGGGAAGGCACATGTGGAGACCCAGTGTAGATGGGCAGTGTTGAGTAGCGGTGTGTGTGCTCATCAGCCTTGCAGCTGAGCACTTGACCTTTGTAGGTGGACAACCTGGAGGACTTTCTGCATGACCCTGTGAAGAAGCACACACTGATCCGTTTCCTCCCCCGGCACATCCGGCAGCAGCTCCTGTACAAGAGGTGAGGGCCTTGAACCAGACCCGTACTTGGGGGCCTCAGGTCAGACAAGCCCCTCAGGATAGAATCTGTGGTGTTTACTCAGTCCAGGAAAAGGAGAAGGTGCTGCCTTCCAGGCTGCCCAGCCTCAAAAATCTTAGTAGTTTGTTCACCAAAGATGTATGAGCTAACACATTTTATTGCTTACTTTTATTTTTTTATTTTATTGTATTGCTTACTTTTAAATTATTTTATTTTTATTTTATTTATTTATATACTGTCTTCATGCAGGTCTGTGCACCTGTGTTATACAATGCCGCAGAGGTCAGAAGAGGGTGTCAGATTCCCCTGGAACTGGATTTCTCCTGGAATTGGAGTTACAAAGGGTTCTCAGCTGCCATGTGGGTGCTGGGGATTGAACCCGGGTCCTCTGCAAGAGGCTGGAGAGATGGCGGTTGCTTACTTTTAAATAGTCAGTTAAATGTGCTAAGGACTGCAGCTGCCAGAGTGTTTTTGTTTTGTTTCTTTTGTCACATTTACTTTCCAAATCAAAGCCCACGATGGCTGTAGGCTTCTAGACCTGGGGTGGAGGCAGTAGTCCAGGCAAGAGAAAAAAGCAACTTTACCTTGCCCTGGTCTTGGTCCTGTGCTAAGCACAGTAGTGGATCCACTGCCTCTGTTTTAGGAGGTACATTTTCTCGGTGGTGGAGAACCTGCAGCGACTGTGCTACATGGGGCTGCTGCAGTTTGGGCCCACAGAGAAGTTCCAGGATAAAGACCAGGTACCATCTCAGCCCAGCGAAGGGGTCTTGATTTCTAAACATCCCTGAGCGGCCAGCCCTGATGTTAGTTCCCATGTTCCTCCCCTCTCCTGTGGTGTATCTAAACCCAGCCCTGAGCAGCCAGCCCTGACACTGATTCCCATGTTCCTCCCCTCTCCTGTGGTGTATCTAAACCCAGCCCTGAGCAGCCAGCCCTGACACTGATTCCCATGTTCCTCCCCTCTCCTGTTTCCTATCTCCTGCAGGTATTTGTTTTCCTGAAAAAGAATGCAGTCATCGTTGACACTACCATCTGTGACCCACATTACAACCTGGCCCATAGCAGCCGGCCTTTCGAGAGGCGTCTCTATGTCCTGGAGTCCATGCAGGATGTGGAGAGCTACTGGTTTGACCTGCAGTGTATCTGCCTCAACACCCCACTAGGTATCCTGGCTTCCAGGGCTCCTACTTCCCTTCCCCTTGGTGTAACCAGGAGGATACAGAGAGCTTCAAGAGTGTGGAGGTCACAGAACCCAGTGCCAGGAACCACTCCCCTACCCCTGGGATGTCCATACAGCTCCTTATAAAGCACTATGGTGGGGCAGGAAATAGGGAGTCCTCCCCCATCCCCATCAAACATTGAGTGAAAGCACCTTATCTTCATGCACATGCACAAGTCGGGATTTAGCGTGTGCTTCATTCAAATCCTTTCCTGTCACTGCCTGCCTTTGTCGCCATTGTGTTCTAGGGAGAATGAAGCACAGCTCAGGAGAGAGCCCTGGAGTTTGATGAGAGCTGTCGGGTGCACAGAGGGTGTGGACTGCAAAGCATTGTAATGGGAGTCAAACGCCTCAAGAAACACTGCTTAGCTAGGCATTGTAGGCTGAGGCCATAGGGCTGGAGAAGACACTTGAGGCAGAGAAAGTGCCTCATGCCAAGGCCCTCAGGGCTATGTTGGATATGCTGCATATTGGGGATAGGGAGTTGGGGGAGAGGAGAGGACTTGGGGGCCTAGCAATAGGCAAATAGTTCAGGGTTGTTTAAAGAGCTCTGAGAAATCATGGGTTGCCTGTGCACAGGCAACATACAAACATGAGTTGTATTTTAAAGCCCACCCCACTGCTGTATGGAAAGGACTGAAAAAATAAGGAATAAAAGCAGGGAAGGGAGGAAGAGACCGTGACTCTCATGTGTCATTAGCAGTGTAGGATATTTACTGAGTTGACTGAGCTATGCTTCGTGTCCCCAAATGTCCATCCTCTGTGCTGGCTTCAGAGATGGTTATTCTGCTTCCTGTGCCTGCCCAGTAGATCTTTAACAAACACATTGATGGGCACTTTTCATTTTAATTTGACAAGTGTGGCTTAAAGACCTCTAAGTGTCACATGTCAGGTAGATGGTACTCTAGTGCAGGGTCTTTGTGACCTTCCTGAACTCCATTTCTTCTGTTCTAAACTTCTGTATGGGGTGGAGTAAGGCTGAATAAGGTGTTTCAGGTACCATTCTAGCCCACTGTCCCCAGCCCACATCATCAAGCCAGGGTCTGTACGACAGACAGTCCACACACCATAATCTTCCCTGACCTGCACAAACAGGATTTAGCTGTGTTTTAATGATCTGACAAGAAATGTGGTTTTCTCTACTGTGGAATAACTGACTCAGCTGCTCCTGGAGCCAAGCAGGCTGCTCCCTCCACCTCTCTACCTCATTCCGCCCTGTGCAACTCTTGCTGCTGCTTTTGCTGTGCTGGCTGCAGGGATTCCTCTGGGAGCAGGGCTGCCCTTTCTCTTGGGATACTCCCCTTGGACAGGAAGGTGGCTAGTTGCTACTTGACTCAACATCTTTAACAGCCTCTACCACTAGATAATCCCTCTTGGGTTCCCCACTGGTGTTTCTGCCTTTCTGACCCCTCCAGTCTGTGGCACGCTAGGAGGAACTCTCCCAGTGACAGGCTCCTTGGCTAGGACCAACCAGACATCGTCTCTTTACTCTCCACTTGCTGCTGGGGCCTGGCAGGAGACCAGTGGCTGAGTACTGTTTTGGTTTTTCAGGTGTGGTTCGCTGCCCGTGCTCACAAAAGATATGCCCCGGTCAGGGGGGTGACCAAGAGGGCACCTTGCGGAAGGAGCAGGAGAGCGCCATGGACAAGCACAACCTGGAGCGCAAGTGTGCCATGCTGGAGTATACCACGTGCGTCCCTTCCTGCTGTGGGCTCTTCTGGACACTGCCCAGGCCAAGGCTTTTGTAGCACCCGTCCCTGTAGCCCCAGCCAGAGGCAACAGATTAATAGCTATGGATCCTAGATTACTAGTTTTTCTAAGTCCCATCTGGTGTTAGAACTTAGAAGTTGGCAGTTTTACCTGCAAATATGTGTAGGGGGCAAAGGGGTGCAGGGCGCATGGGGTTTGTCTTTGACTTCTGGAAAAAGGAGCAGCCTGCCAATACTAGGACTCCAAATTCTTCTCTTCTGCCTGTTCAGTATTTCCTGGGAAGGTCAACACTGTCCTATGTAAAGAAGTTCCCCCCTCCATGCCAGGAAGGTCTCATTTTCTGTTTGCCTTATCTCAGGGGGAGCCGAGAGGTTGTGGATGAAGGCTTGGTCCCTGGAGATGGGCTGGGAGCTGCAGGACTGGACTCCAGCTTCTATGCACACCTGAAACGCAACTGGGTCTGGACCAGCTATGTCATTAACAAAGCTAGAAAGGTAGGCTCCCAGAGGCACCTCCACTTTTATCTTCCTTCCTAGCCCTCCCCTGCATACAACTTCTGAGCTGGTTAAGCCAGAGTTGGCAGGGAGGGATACTTCAACACCCCACCTAGTTTTCATTTTCCCTGTGGTTTCTGACTGATTCTGTTAAGAAACAGATTACTTTTGGGGCTGGAGAGATGGCCTAGTGGTTAAAAGCACCGACTTCTCTTGCAGAGGACCTGGGTTCGATCCCCAGCCCCACATGGTGGCTGAGAACCGTCTTTAACTCCAGTTCCAGGGGAATCGGACACCCTCTTCTGACCTCTGTGGCGTTGCACGACATGGGTGCACAGACCTACATGCAGACAGTACATTCATACACATACAAAAATAAATAAAATTTTAAAAAATTGTTGAAAAAAAAAAGAAACATTACTTTTTAGGACAGAGAAAGGCTGGGTGGCACAGATCCTCCTAGAGGTAGGGAAGGAACATGCAGGGACCCAGTGGTTCCAGGGGAATCTATGGAAGTTCTCCATTCACCCCAGAGCTACACTTGCCTTTCAGAACAATACTGCTGAGAACGGGCTCACAGGAAGACTCCAAACATTCTTGTCCAAGCGCCCAATGCCACTTGGGTCTGGAGGTGCGTGTATCCAGTATCCACCCTAGAGATAGCCACGTGTGCTGCTGGTTCAGGCTAACACCAGCACCACACATTGTGCTGGCCTGTGTCGAGTAGTCATGTCCTCTGGTCGTTTCTAGGCAGTGGCCGGTTGCCACTCTGGTCAGAGGGTAAAGCTGATGGTGAGCCCTGTGCAGACAAGGAGGAGCAGTTTGAGTTGGATCGGGAACCCACCCAGGGCAGAAACCGAAAAGTACGCGGTGGGAAGAGCCAGAAGCGGAAGAGGCTGAAGAAGGAGCCCACCAGGAAGATCAAGAGGAGGAGAAGAGGTTGCTGGGGCCTTTGTGGTCTGGGTCTTGTCTTTCTATGTCCAGAACACTGTAACCTCCCTCCTGCAGGCCTGGGTTCATCCTGCAAGCAAGGCCCTAAAGACACAAAAATTCATCCAGGCCACATGCGTGGCTTGATATGTATATGTGAACTGTAACCCAGAGCTGGCCACGGTGAAATGCTGCCGTGCTGGCAATTGCTCTTTGTTATGTAGTGGGTACTTTTGTGTTGGTGTTGGTTTTTGTGTGTGTGTGTGTGTGTGTGTGTGTGTTTGTGTGTGGTTTGTTTTTGGGTTACTGGGACAAAATACCTGGGCCAACTACCTAAGGTGGGAAGGATGTATTTTGGCTCATGGTTCAAAGGTTCAGTCCATAGTCTGTTGTTTCTGGGCTTGGAGTGAGACAGCTTTGTGGCAGGGAGTGTGTAGTGATCGTGTGAGCAGAGTCGCTCACCTTAGGCAGACAGGAGCAGAGATGATGCCTGTGCTTTGGGCTCCTTCCTGCTTCCCTTCTGTTCTGTCAGGATCCTCAGTCTGAGGGATACCAGGTCTTCTTCCCCTTGGCCAGTCCAGAAACACTCTCATAGTCACACCCAGTACTTCACCCACTCAAAAATCAGTAGCATAGTGGGGCGCTATGCTGGAGGTGCTAGTGGTGTTCTTTAATGTTCGTTTACATTTATGTTTGTGGATGTGTTCATGTGTGTGTATGTACACATAGCACATGTGTGGAGGTCAGAGGACAGTCTGTTCTCTCCACTGTGGAGGTTCTAGATTGTCAGGTTTGGTGTCAAGTGCATTTACTTGCTGAACCATCTTGCTGACCTCAGGTTATGTTTTTATACCATTATTATTTGGTATTTCAAATAGCTGTGAACACAGGTCTTGCTACTCCTGTGGTATGGAAGTTTGTACAAACTCTGAGGTTACAGGCACACAGGGTGGGGGCCCACTGGCCTTTGGTCATCCAACTTACGCTGCATATGCACCTTGAGCATATTCTGGGAAGCATCTATACAAAGCATCTCCTGAGGACATGGTGGTATCCCTGTGGGAGCAATGAGAGATGGGCAGATAACTAACCAGGGACTACACTCAAACTGCTCAGCCTGTAACCATGTCCTTCCACCCCAAAGGCACATGCGAAAGTTAGGGAGCTGTCAGTACACAGGTGTCAAACCTTTGTGGTTTGCTAATGTGACACTGGGCAGTGTCTGATACTGATAGGCTTGGTGGGCGGGGCTTTCCCTCTGGAAGAAGAGCCAGCTCAAGCCAGTATCTCGAGGCCCCTCACCTCTCCCTGGTGTTTCTAGGAGAGTACCCAGAAACCAAAACTAAAAAGCTGCGCTACCAAGACGAGGCTGACCAGAAGGCCCTGCGGATGATGACCCGCCTGCGGGTCTCCTGGTCTATGCAAGAGGACGGACTGCTCATGCTCTGTCGAATAGCTAGTAATGTCCTCAACACCAAGGTACCCATTATTACCACTCCCCAGCAGCCCATTGCCCTGCAGGGAAGGCTGTGGCCCTACGTGTCCTACCCCCTCCTGTCAACCACCAACAAATGCCATTTCTCATAATTTTATGCACTTTCTCTACTATGCATGCTCCTACAGTTCTTTCACCTTTCAGTTACATGTGTATACTGTTGCCTAACAGCAGCAGAGCAAGTCAATCATTGTGCTCTTCATCTACTCATGCCTTCTTCCCCTGCTTTGCACCTGTAGTGGCTCCCTGTGCCCTAAATCCCTGCTTCCTACCTTGGCTCTGGAGTTTTGGTACTCTTGGGCCACTGGTATGCCCATCCTCTGAGGCAGAGATACTTGACATTTGTTTTCCTGATCATGCCTAAGCATGATGCTACTGCCCAGTCTCCCATACTATATTGGTTGAATCCAGGACCTGGTCACAGTTGCTGTAGCCTAGCCCTAAAGGTATCCCACCTTCACTCCACACCATGTAGATTCACCCATGCTCATTGTATCTTTCCTTCATGGCCTCTCCTCAGTGACAAAGATTCCACAACCTAAGCCAGAGCTCCTGCATCCCACAGTTCCATGGGCAAATGTCCACCCAGTCTGCTTTGCAGAAGCCAGCAGAACAGAGCTCTGCATCAGCTAGGGCAGGTCCGTGGGCAGTGACCCCACCAAGTGAGGGAGGTCAGGACTCACGGGCTGCAAGGCTTTTCCATCCCAGCTGTGTCCATTTAGCCCTGACCCTTACACTCAACCCTCTCCTAAATCCCATCCTTACTGCTTCCCAAGGAAGAATTGGAGACACAACTGCCCCTCCTATCCTGACCTTTGTCCCTTGCCTCTGGAAGGGCTCTTTGTTGTAGCGCTGGTGGCTAGGAGCCCCTCCCCTCCTCCACACACATTGGGAATAGGTGCAGGACTCCCACAGAGTCTCCACTCAATGGACCTTGCTGGCATCCCCTTCTTGGAGTTGTTTGGAAAGTTACCTGTCCTTAAGCCCTTTCCTGTGTGTTCTGTTCTTTTTTTTCTTTTTTTTTTTTTAAGATCTTTTTTAATTTTTTAAATTTTTTTTAAATTTTGTTTTTTTTTTTTTGGTCTTTTCAGACAGGGTTTCCTGTAGCCATAGCTGTCTGGAACTCACTCTGTAGATCAGGCTAGCCTTGAACTCAGATCCGCCTGCCTCTGCCTCCCGAGTGCTAGGATTAAAGGCTGCGCCACACCACCCGCCCGGCTTTAACTTATTTTTTACTCATGTGTATGTATGGAGCTTTCAGAAGAGTGTCAGATCCTCTGTAAGCCTCGCAACATTGGTGCTGGAACTGGATTGGGTCCTGGAGGCTAGAGGACGAGCAAATTCTCTGAACCAGTCCATGTGGGGTGTTCTGACATGTTCGGAGTCTGCTGTCTCTGCCAGTATGGCTAAGACATGTGAACAGAGGACATGAGTGTATGTCAGCTTTAAAAAACCTTCTCCCTGCCCAGCATAGTGGCGCATGCTCATGGTCATAGCACTCAGGAGTCTGGGGCAGGCAGAGAGAAACTCAGGATTCCAGGCCAGCCCTGACTACGTAAGACCTTGTCTCAGAACACCTGTCTGAAACCCTCTGCCTAAGCACATTTTCTGTTCCCTTAACCTTACAGATACTCTGCCCTTGCCAGCAGTACCACCCAGCACCCTCAGCACCTCCATCACAGTGTTTGCCAGAAAGCACATTTCCCACAGGGCATGAGGACTTGTTCTGCCTTATGCTCAGGCTTCACTTGGTACTTAGCACATGGCCAGGGCCAGCTGACATGGGTAGACAAATGTAAGGTAATAGCTTTGAGCCTTCCTAGAGCAACAGGCCCCAGGACACATTGGTTCCCACTCCTTTCTGATAGCTCTCTGGAACATGGACTTTGCAGATGCTGACGATGTCTTTCTATTTGATGCAGGTGAAAGGACCTTTTGTCACCTGGCAGGTCGTGCGGGACATTTTGCACGCTACCTTTGAAGAGTCCTTGGATAAGACCTCTCACTCAGTTGGACGAAGAGCTCGCTACATAGTCAAAAACCCCCAGGCCTTTATGAACTATAAGTAAGTGTGTTTACAGCTCCATCACCAGGCTGTTATGCCATGCATGTAGCTGCTTTCCTCCCTCTTCATCCCACTTGCTTAGTCTCAGCTGCTGAATCTAGATGGAATATGCTAAGTGCTCCAGCTAGCTGTCCAGGTGTGGGAGTCTGCAAGTGGGACAGACTAGACTTTTCAAGGGCTGGGTGTGCTTCTGGGCGCTTTTATGTACATGACCTTACTTGGTTATTAAAGCCCCCTTGGGACCAGGTGCAGAGTGAAGCTCACGCAGCCAAAACACACTTGGCCAAAGCTCAGTGTGTGTTTGTCTAAGAGCCACTGTGGAAACAGGGCTGACTGGCTCTCAGAGTGGAGCTTGCTCCCAGAAGAAGCTAGACAGACCCAGGGTCACTGGGCATGCTGCAACCCACTCTTCAGCAGAGGTGGCTTTCCCCAGTGGACCTGGAAGGTACCCATGCATGCTGCCAACTGCATTCGGGTGGAGTGAGGAGTAGGGACAGAAAAGCCTCCTCTAGTGTTCCCTGATCATGCAGTAATCCTGCACAGCACACAACCAGCAGTCAGCCCGGCCATGGAGAGAGAGGCTGTCCGTGGGCCAGCTCTGCATCCTTTCCTACCCTGACCACAGATACCTCCAGACAGTCCAGTGGGGACCTGCAAAAGTCTGCAAGATCTGACTATGGCCTTTTTTATTTTATTAATTTTTTATTTTTATTTTTTGTATGTTATGAAAATGTACTGTCTACATGTAGTTTGTGCACCTGTGTCGTGAGTGCCCTGAGTAGACAGAGGGCGTCGATTCCCCCTGGACCTGGAGTTAAAAGAGATTCTCAGTCGCCAATGTGGGTGCTGGGGATTGAACCCAGGTTCTCTGCAAGAGCAGTTGGCACTCGTAACCACTAGGCCAATCTCTCCACCCAAGACTATGGGCTTTTTATGTGGAGCCACTCTACCTATGCAAAAATATTCTCATTCCCTTATGAAAAGAATTCTTTCTGAAGAAAAAAGTACACACCTAGTTCTAACTGTTCATAAGAGGAAACATCCAGGGAGAGGATGTGTCAGGGTAACAGTTAGCAGGGAGGTCGGAGACTTGGTCTGCACCACAGCCTGGGACATAGGCGGGGGGAATCCAGGTCAGCAGGCCTGGGGTCCATCTTCCCTGAAGGCTCCCTAGCCTGTATACTGGGGACAAGGCCATTTGTTCACCAGGAGGGTGGAACGATGGTAGCAAGGATGGCCACCCTGACCCTTCCTTCCTTTCCCTAACAGTTAGCTAGAATGGAAGGTTCCAGTTGGCAAGGCCTGACTGCTGCTGCTGGTTTCCCCTTCATTCCCTGTGGCTAGCTCAGATATGGACAGGCTGATAGGTGGAAGCAGTGCTGTGGACCAGGAGCTCTAAATGCAAGCATCAATATGTATAGTTTAAAATCACACACACACACTTTTTTTTTTTTTTTTTGGTCTTGACAGGGTCTCCCTGTAGCCACAAATGGCCTGAACTTGATCCCAAATTCTAGAATTAAAGTCATCTACTACCACTCCCAGCTACATGCACTTCAGTGCTGCCTGTTTCAGTTGGTCCTAGCCAAATCCCTGTGTAGGGCCTTGGGGAGAGTATCACTGTCCTCACTTTCCCACAGGACATGGAAACCAAATGGAGGGTGTGATCCTTGACTAGCCTGACTTGAATCAAGTTCAGAGCTCACTCCATAGTGCTCATTCCCCCAAGCTAGCTGTCCAGTAGGTACTTAGGTAGATCCTAGGTCCCAGTGAGTCAAGGCCAGCACGGTGAGGCCGGCAGCTCTAGTGCCCATTTAGAATAAGACATGAATGCAAACTGCAACATGCTCTTCCTTCCCACAGGGTCTGCCTGGCGGAAGTGTACCAGGACTAAGCACTTGTTGGCGATTTCATGAGTCGCAAGGAATGAAAAAACTATGAAGACCCAAAGGTAGGCCCCACACATTGGCAGAGCCTAACATNAAAGTGGTGGGTGGGTGGGGGCCCTGGGACGGGCTGATGGACGCAGCTGGAGTGAGAGGGGATAACCTGCTGGGCTAGCAATGTGGGTGGAGGCAGTGGTTGCCCAGCACAACAGGGAGGGGCCGGGCGGGAGGGCAGTTGGGGTTTTTCAGTTTAGTGAGTTCAGCTTGTTTGTTCACCTGAGCAGTGTTTAAATTAGATTTCCTCTCTGCAGTCCCCAGCATGCATGTTGCATATTATCACTTGACAGGCTCAATCTGTGGAGAGGATCCACCTTCTGTAGACTGTCTTCCTGAGGTGAGTCCATTTGTTTGGGTTTTTGTAGCTCTGTTTTGAGATTGTTACATTCTTTCCTCATCAGTTCCAGCCCTTGATCCAAACCATGGATCTTCAAGTCACAGCTCAGTTTTTCCACCTCACAGTTTGATGAGGGTGGGTGTCAATTTTGTTTTTTTTTTTGGTCTTTATGAGACAGGGTCTCCCTGTAGCCCCAGCTGTCTGGAACTCACTCTGTAGACCAGGCTGGCCTTGAACTCAGATCCGCCTGCCTCTGCCTCCCGAGTGCTAGGATTAAAGGCGTGCGCCACCACGCCCGGCTTTAACTTATTTTTTACTCATGTGTATGTATGGAGCTTTCAGAAGAGTGTCAGATCCTCTGTAAGCCTCGCAACATTGGTGCTGGGAACTGGATTGGGTCCTGGAGGCTAGAGGACGAGCAAATTCTCTGAACCAGTCCATGTGGGGTGTTCTGACATGTTCGGAGTCTGCTGTCTCTGCCAGTGTGGCTAAGACATGTGAACAGAGGACATGAGTGTATGTCAGCTTTAAAAAACCTTCTCCCTGCCCAGCATAGTGGCGCATGCTCATGGTCATAGCACTCAGGAGTCTGGGGCAGGCAGAGAGAACTCAGGAATTCCAGGCCAGCCCTGACTACGTAAGACCTTGTCTCAGAACACCTGTCTGAAACCCTCTGCCTAAGCACATTTTCTGTTCCCTTAACCTTACAGATACTCTGCCCTTGCCAGCAGTACCACCCAGCACCCTCAGCACCTCCATCACAGTGTTTGCCAGAAAGCACATTTCCCACAGGGCATGAGGACTTGTTCTGCCTTATGCTCAGGCTTCACTTGGTACTTAGCACATGGCCAGGGCCAGCTGACATGGGTAGACAAATGTAAGGTAATAGCTTTGAGCCTTCCTAGAGCAACAGGCCCCAGGACACATTGGTTCCCACTCCTTTCTGATAGCTCTCTGGAACATGGACTTTGCAGATGCTGACGATGTCTTTCTATTTGATGCAGGTGAAAGGACCTTTTGTCACCTGGCAGGTCGTGCGGGACATTTTGCACGCTACCTTTGAAGAGTCCTTGGATAAGACCTCTCACTCAGTTGGACGAAGAGCTCGCTACATAGTCAAAAACCCCCAGGCCTTTATGAACTATAAGTAAGTGTGTTTACAGCTCCATCACCAGGCTGTTATGCCATGCATGTAGCTGCTTTCCTCCCTCTTCATCCCACTTGCTTAGTCTCAGCTGCTGAATCTAGATGGAATATGCTAAGTGCTCCAGCTAGCTGTCCAGGTGTGGGAGTCTGCAAGTGGGACAGACTAGACTTTTCAAGGGCTGGGTGTGCTTCTGGGCGCTTTTATGTACATGACCTTACTTGGTTATTAAAGCCCCCTTGGGACCAGGTGCAGAGTGAAGCTCACGCAGCCAAAACACACTTGGCCAAAGCTCAGTGTGTGTTTGTCTAAGAGCCACTGTGGAAACAGGGCTGACTGGCTCTCAGAGTGGAGCTTGCTCCCAGAAGAAGCTAGACAGACCCAGGGTCACTGGGCATGCTGCAACCCACTCTTCAGCAGAGGTGGCTTTCCCCAGTGGACCTGGAAGGTACCCATGCATGCTGCCAACTGCATTCGGGTGGAGTGAGGAGTAGGGACAGAAAAGCCTCCTCTAGTGTTCCCTGATCATGCAGTAATCCTGCACAGCACACAACCAGCAGTCAGCCCGGCCATGGAGAGAGAGGCTGTCCGTGGGCCAGCTCTGCATCCTTTCCTACCCTGACCACAGATACCTCCAGACAGTCCAGTGGGGACCTGCAAAAGTCTGCAAGATCTGACTATGGCCTTTTTTATTATTATTAAATTATTTTATTTTATTTTTTGTATGTGTATGAATGTACTGTCTACATGTAGGTTTGTGCACCTGTGTCGTGCAGTGCCACAGAGGGCGTCGGATTCCCCTGGACCTGGAGTTAAAGATGATTCTCAGTCGCCATGTGGGTGCTGGGGATTGAACCCAGGTCCTCTGCAAGAGCAGTTGGCACTCGTAACCACTAGGCCATCTCTCCAGCCCAGACTATGGCCTTTCTTATGTGGAGCCACTCTACCTATGCATAAAATATTCTCATTCCCTTATGAAAGAATTCTTTCTGAAGAAAAAAGTACACACCTAGTTCTAACTGTTCATAAGAGGAAACATCCAGGGAGAGGATGTGTCAGGGTAACAGTTAGCAGGGAGGTCGGAGACTTGGTCTGCACCACAGCCTGGGACATAGGCGGGGGGAATCCAGGTCAGCAGGCCTGGGGATCCATCTTCCCTGAAGGCTCCCTAGCCTGTATACTGGGGACAAGGCCATTTGTTCACCAGGAGGGTGGAACGATGGTAGCAAGGATGGCCACCCTGACCCTTCCTTCCTTTCCCTAACAGTTAGCTAGAATGGAAGGTTCCAGTTGGCAAGGCCTGACTGCTGCTGCTTGTTTCCCCTTCATTCCCTGTGGCTAGCTCAGATATGGACAGGCTGATAGGTGGAAGCAGTGCTGTGGACCAGGAGCTCTAAATGCAAGCATCAATATGTATAGTTTAAAATCACACACACACACTTTTTTTTTTTTTTTTGTCTTGACAGGGTCTCCCTGTAGCCACAAATGGCCTGAACTTGATCCCAAATTCTAGAATTAAAGTCATCTACTACCACTCCCAGCTACATGCACTTCAGTGCTGCCTGTTTCAGTTGGTCCTAGCCAAATCCCTGTGTAGGGCCTTGGGGAGAGTATCACTGTCCTCACTTTCCCACAGGACATGGAAACCAAATGGAGGGTGTGATCCTTGACTAGCCTGACTTGAATCAAGTTCAGAGCTCACTCCATAGTGCTCATTCCCCCAAGCTAGCTGTCCAGTAGGTACTTAGGTAGATCCTAGGTCCCAGTGAGTCAAGGCCAGCACGGTGAGGCCGGCAGGCTCTAGTGCCCATTTAGAATAAGACATGAATGCAAACTGCAACATGCTCTTCCTTCCCACAGGGTCTGCCTGGCGGAAGTGTACCAGGATAAGGCACTTGTTGGCGATTTCATGAGTCGCAAGGAAAACTATGAAGACCCAAAGGTAGGCCCCACACATTGGCAGAGCCTAACATGCTGTAAAGGTAGGTCTTGAGGGGCTGGAAGGCCCTCAGGACCCTACAAACATGGAGTCCACTTGTCAGTCCTTTGGACCATTGGCCCTTGCTTCAGGTATCATTTTAAAGATGACCACAGTACACTTACCACTTACAAATGCTGTTGACTTTGGACCTATTCGTTACAAAAACAAAGAGCTCTTTAGAAACTACGGACAGCAGACTCCAGAAAGCTGCTCTTTGGGTTCACTGTCAGGTGGGCCAGGCAGTGTCTAATGAAGAGGTAACCCTGCAGGCTCAGGTGCTTCTGCCCTGGCTCTGTGTGCTTAACCGGCTGTTACACCACCTTAGATCCTGCTGCACTCATGTCAGGACCGCTGCCAGGGATGCCAGATGGGACAGGTAGAGAAGGTGCTGACCATTACCACATGGGGCAGCCTGCTCCCAGATGAGGAAGGCACAGGCCCACAGGGGCTAAAGGCCTCACTTGCCCCACAAACCCAGCAGTCCCCAAGTGGTGTGCTGTGTTCAAGCTGGTATGGACGAACAGAACTGTCACTGGGTGCCCAGGTTCAACTAGGTTACAGATTAACCACTAGAGCTCAGGTGTCCATCTATCCAGAGCATAGCCCTTTGCGCCAGAGTTTTCCAGAAGCCCCTAGCAGTTACTCTATTCCCAGACCAAATCATGGCACCTCTTCTAAGAAAGACTAGGTACAGAATAGGTTGTGGGCATGTCTGCTCTTGAGACCTTTTCAGAAGTGTCTCCTCTGGCCTGAGACTGGGAAGCTGGGAACAGCTGAGTGGAGGCAACAAAATAAGGGGGTACACCCCCCCCTTGGAGCCTAACAGCAGCTCAGGTGGGACAGGAGTTGCAGGCTGCCCAGCCAGGTCCAGAGCAAACCCCTACTTCTGCTGCATATGATCCTGAGCTGTCAGCTCTTCCTGTCTGGGTCTGAGCTGCAGGGAGGATGTGAGGCCAGCATAGACTTCACTATGACAGTGGTCTTCGTGAGGTGGCTGCCCACAGTGTGTAGGAGGAGCTGGTCTAGGGCCTGTGTGAGTGCGGGGTTGGAGGAACTCAAGGAGGCCAGCTTACACAGACCAGCCATGGAAAATCAAGCCAAGAGAAGGGAAATAATAGGACAACACAGATCTGGCAGCTAGAGCATCTTTGTGCATGCTGGGGACCATGCGGGTTTGTTTGCCTCTTCCCCTCTGGGGCTAGGGGGAGGAGGTGGGCTCCAGGCACAAAGACTTGACGTCATCACTGTGTCACTTGACCCCAGAGAATCCAGATCCCTGGCAGAACAGTGACTGTTCATTGCTTTGGTGACAGGTAGACTCTGGGCAGAGGGGGGAAGGTAGAAAAGACAGCATATCTGTTGTTTCTGGGCATAGGTGCCACAGGAATTTGTCTGAGATGTCCTTGGTGCATATACAGCCCCCCTCCAGTGCTAAGGTCTGATATCTCACTCTCTTGTATCACAGGTTTGTGCCAGGGAATTCAAAGAGTTTGTGGAGAAGCTGAAAGAGAAGTTCAGCTCTGGCCTGAGGAACCCCAACCTTGAAATTCCCAACACACTGCAAGAGCTGTTTGCCAAGTAGGTACCCTGTGCCGAGTGAGCAGAGCCTTGAACCTTGAGGTAGGAAGCAGAGACCAGCCACCTGGACAGCGCCAGCCTGGCTGCACCTGGCCTTGCAGTTGGCTCCTGACTTCAGGTCACCTGAAAAGAAACTGACTCCTAGTCCTGCCCTCTTCAGACATGTGTTCCTTCTCCCATGTAATTAGTCCAGGCCCATGTTGGGTGGGCACTTCTTGTTGAGTTGGCTTACTTTACATATGGGGAGACTATAAAATAAATGGATGGATGGGTGGATGGATGGATGGATGGATGGATGGAAGGGGAGGGGAGGGGAAGGGCAGGGAGGAAGGGAGGGAGGAGGGAAGGAGGGAAAGGAGGGAGGGGGGAAGGAGGGAAAGGAGGGAAAGGAGGAAGGAGAAGGGCTACGGGACCCCCAGTGTTTAGTGTCTAGGGCAACAGCCAAGTGTTAAAGTGGCCACATCCATCCTGCATAGTCACTGTCCCCAGGCAGGGTCACAGTGCTTGTGTGCTGTAAGCAGTGCCAGGGCCCATGCTTGCTTTGTAGCTCAACCAGTTGTGGCCTGGAAGAACACTACTAGTGTGAGAACTGTTTCAAAATCTGAAGAATGGCGAACCAGGGCAGTTTCCACACTGTTGTCCAGATGTGGATCCCTTCTCTCCTTCCTCATGAAGGAAACCCTCCTCATCACCCCAACCCTCCCTCACTGAAGAAGCTCTTTTCACACACACACACACACACACACATGCACACGCACACGCATGCACACACACGCATACACACACACGCATACACACACACACACACACCCCGACAGAGGAGGCCCTCTTCACCCCCCCACCCCACCCTCCTGGAGGAAAGCCTCCAGATGACTGCATTTCTGAATTCTTCATGGACAGAGGTGATGTGTGCCAGTCAGCTCCTAGATGTGAATTATAAGGCAGACACCTTTAATGTAGCATCCAATCTGCCAGGTCTCCATAGTAATTTGCTTGTGTATTGGGGGGCGGGGGGGTAGTTGCAGACTACCATATGTAGCCCAGATTAGCCTTGAACTCATTCTGTACCTCAGGCTAGTCTCAAACTTAAGGCATTCCATCTGCCTCAGCTTCTGAACTGTACCAGTTACCTTTATTCTCAGTGTTTCCGTTGGAGATCACACTCTAATTCATTTTGTAATGTCTGTGGCTCCATTCTTCCAGGTTTCCACAGTAATCTCTGTATATGTGTGTCTGTGTTGAGACAGATTACCCTATATAACCCAGGCTGGCCTTGAACTGATTCTATAGCCCAAGCTGGTCTCAGACTTGGGGCGTTCCTCCTGCCTCAGCCTCTCCAGCTCTGGAATTATATGCATGTGTTACCACACCCAGCTTACTGGAATTAACACCTTTTAGCTGGGTTTTATTCTTTCTTGGCAGTAAACCACGCCCTAGGTTTCACATGCTTGAATGTGCGATTTATGCTTGGACTCAGTAGTTTGTCCACCTAGAGGCAACTTGTAATCCTAAAAGAAGACAGTTATTAAAGACTCTGAAAAGAGCTCTGCAGGTATGGGAGTTAAGCTGTCTTTGGCCCTGAGTCCTGGAGGCCAGGCACAGTAGAGCGGGCAGCGGAGTGGAGCGGGCAGCAGAGTGGAGCGGGGTAGAGTGGAGCGGGTGGCAGAGGGAGTGGAGCGTGCGGCGGAGTGGAGCGGGCGGCAGAGGGAGTGGAGCGGGCCGCAGAGGGAGTGGAGCGGGCGGCAGAGGGAGTGGAGCGGGCGGTAGAGTGGAGCGGGCGGTGGAGTGGAGCGGGCGGCAGAGTGGAGCGGCTTCTGTGCTCTCCCCATTTCACTGAAACACTGATTTTTCTAAAAAGATGCTGTTTCTTGGCACAAGATTTTAGGAAGAATTTACTATTGCAAAGTTGAGATTTCATTTTATTTTCTAGCAGCCAAAGAAGGACCTAATGAATAGCCATGCTTTCCTTGAGGTCGTTCTGCATAAAGCTCAGAGAAAAGACCAGAATGTCCTCAAACACAGCTGGGTTTTTGTGTGATTTATTTTTATTTTTGCAGTGCTAGCAGGTACTTATCCGCTGCATTTGACCAGTTCTGGAATTCTGGTCTTGTTGTTGTTGTTGTTGCCTCCCGAGTGCTGGGATTAAAGGTGTGTACCACCACACCCAGCCTTGTGGGTGCTGGGACTCCAACCTGGGTCTTCTGCAAGAGCAGTCAGTGCTCTTAACCACTGAGCTATTTCTCCAGCCCCAAAATTCTGTAATAGTCTCTATGCGCTGTAAAAAGACACTTCTTTGATGGGGGGGGGGGTTTGCGAAGGTACACTTTCTCGTAAACAGAGGATGCGTGTTTAGAATAAAGTAAGAAGTTATATCGGGCCAGGCGTGGTGCCACACAGCTTTAATCCCAGGAGGCAGAGGCAGGTGGATCTCTGTGAGTTCAAGGCCAGCCTGGTCTACATAGTAAGTTCCAGGCCACCTGGGACTACAGGGAGACCCTGTGTCACACACACACACACACACACACACACACACAGACACACACACACAAAGACACTGGTTAGGGATATGGCAAATATAAGTTTTTTTTCCAGAATCTATGCCCTGTGTATTTGGCTGTGTTGACAATACCACACATGAGTTCTCTCCCATTGAGCAGGCCTTAATTCCAATTAGATAGCTGTCAATTACCCAGCAAGATAAAAGTGCCAATACTGCACCAATAGTGATAGTTAACTGGGCCAGTCATTTTTGTTTATTGGGCTTCACAGCCAAGTAGGAATGTTGATTTTTTTTCTTTGGGAAACTTGCATATTGTCCTCTGGTATGAGAGCTAGTCTTCAGTTTTGTGAGATACGGTCATACTATGCAGCTAGCTAGCCTTGCACTCAGAATCCTCCAGCTTCAGCCTGTGTATTATCCTGCCCAACTCATTTATTTTTCAATTGATAAATGATAATTTATCAATTTGTAAGGTACATGATGTTTTAATACCTGTGGTATATTAATTGTGACCTTATAAGCACAAGCGATCACTAAAACACTTCCCACTAAGGCATTGTAACCTTTGTTCAGTTTAGTTCCTCTGTTCATCCCTCTTCCTTTAGCCTCACAAGAACCTTCCTTCTGGGCTTCTGTGAGCTGGGCTAGATCCCTACCATCTGTGTAAATGCCAGGTGCATGTGCCAGCCTCTGATCCCAGAACTCTGGAGGCAGAGACAGGGCATCTCTGCCAAGCTAGACTAGTTGAACTGTGAGCTCCAGGTAAGTGAAAGACCCTGCATAATGTATAATACACAGAGCCATGGAGAAAGACACTCAAGGGCAACCTCTGGCTTCCACACACATGTATACTCACACCTACACACATATGTGCATCCACACACATGCAAACACAGCATAAACCCCCCTCAAAATAAAAATTACCTGTGGGTACTTGGTTGTAGCTTCCTGTCTTTACTTGTCTTCTCACAGTTTTACATCCTACTTTGGTAGCATTGGATAGTAGCTCCCTGCTCATTTGTGTTTCCCTGCCATGCTTCATGACTGTAAGAGTTCACTTACTTCCCCAGCCCACATTCACAAGAATGAGGCTTGTTGGATGGGTGGAACCTGGTGTTTGTTTGCCATTTCCATGTGTGGACTCTGACTTGTGTTAGTTCCACACAACCGCACTTCGGCAGTGACTGAACGAACGTGAGGAAGAGCTAGCTATGTGGAGAACTGCAGTGCCCACCAGCATTCCCTTCTGTCTTCTACAGATACCGAGTTTTGGCAATTGGATATGAAAAAGATCGTGTCAGGAAAGAGGATGAACTTAATAGGTAAGTACCTTTTA
Organism: Rhizomys pruinosus; assembly: GCA_009823505.1. NCBI lineage: Eukaryota > Metazoa > Chordata > Mammalia > Rodentia > Spalacidae > Rhizomys > Rhizomys pruinosus. The sequence goes on along the minus strand of VZQC01012849.1, from coordinate 566,512 downwards.
AAAAAATTAAAAAAAATTTTTGTGTGTGTGTATGAGTGTATTGTCTACATGTATGTAAGTATATCCATGTGATGCAGTGCTCACAGAGGTCAGAAGAGGGCATCTGATTCCCCTGGAACTTGAATTACAGGTGGTTGTTAGCCACCATATGGGTGCTGGGAATCGAACCTAGGTCCTGTGCAAGAGCAACCAGTGCTCTTAACCATCTCTCCAGCCCAAGTTCCTTTTCATAAGCTGCACCTTAAATGGGGCCAAGTCTAGTTTATGTAAATAAAATTTTACTGGGACAAAAGCCATGTTCATTTCATGTGCTAAATGCTGTTTCTTTGCTGTGCTGAATGGTTTTCATAGAGTCTACTATGGTCTGGCCCCATAGAGGAAGTTGGCCAAGCCGTAATCTCATGTCCCAGCCTGGCCTGAGGGTGGGCAGCATAAGGGTGTGAGCTCAGCCTAACAGAAAGTGTTACATTTGTTTTTCTTTTTGTTTTTTTTTTCCCATCTCAAATACACAATTTGATTTTAGCTCTATAATGCAGTAGAGAACGATCTTCTTTCTCATTTATAATCAGAGCAAGAGAAAAATGTATGCACTGCCCACCTTTGTCAGCTTATAAATTGGTTCATTGTCACATTACCCACTAAGGAAAAGCTTTTGTATTGTTTTGTTGAGACACTGTCTCACTCTGCTACTCACACCGGCTTGTAACTTGCTCCGTAGGCCAAGCTGGCTTTGAATTCATGACCCTTCCATCTCACCTTGTCCACTTCTGGGATTATAGGCAGGCCTCTGGCTGGGAATTTTCTTGTTGTTGTCGTTAAATTTGACCAGTTAGTAAATCCTAGGAACTGCTGTTTATTTTGTTTGGAGTCTGACTTACATGTCACTTGTGTGGGATTGAAGTGATCTTTAAGAATTTTACCATGTGCACTCACTCCAAAATGAGAGTTCCCATGAGCCAGCAGCCTTGTGCAGCCCTAGTACCTCCTGTGTTTGTTTCAGCGTGGAGGACATCCACTTCCTGGTACTGCAGAACCTGATCCAGAGCACGCTGTCCCTCTCCAACAGCCAGTCAAACTCCTGCCAGTCCTTCCAGGTGGGTGCCAGCCTCCAGCACCGTCGGGACCACAACATATGGGTGTTTACTCCTGCTTCTCTCAGCTGTCAGGCTCGGGGCCCTCCGTGCCCAGGCTTGAATTTGAGTTTTCTTTGTCCTTATTTGCTGAGAGTTTTGTTTATTTACTGATGATGTCATGATCAAAGCAGAGCCCCTGAGCGCTAGGCAAGCACTTTCTTCAGCATGCTCACCCTAAGCTACTCGCAGGTTCAGGTAGGAGCGGAACAGCAGGGTACTAGCAACCCAGGCTCTGAAGCTGATACTGGGTCCCTGGTCCATTACCTACTTTCTTTTCCTATTGCTGTGATAAAATAATCTGATAAGAAACTCAAGAGGTAGTCTACTTCCAAACACATTTCAAGGGTATAGTCTCATGACTGGGAAGTCGAAGCAGGAGGTGCTTGAAGCAGCTAGCCACATTGCATCGGTTAGTTAAGACACAGAGCAGTAGATGGTGCCAGCCAGGTGATGGTGCCACCCACAGTTGGGGGAGGTCTTCACCCCACAACATAATCAAGATGATTTCCCACAAGCCTGCCTGGAGGTCTGTCAGGTGATTGTAGATTGTATGAAGTTGACAACACTGACCATTACAGCTATCCTCTGTGCCAGCCCATGCCCAGTGAGGCTGCAGGCATCTTCCAGGCCTGTGGTTACTGCTAGGCCCACATTTCTGGAAAAGGGAAAGCTGCTGAAGGAAGGTGTGTTCTGATACCTTGCCTCAGAGCACTGCTCTGTCCCTAAACATTGACAGTAGTGACCTTGGCAGACCCTTTCCCTAGCATGTGCCACCTGATCTCCAGCTTTAAGTCATCTGGTTCAGTTGTGTCTTACAGGGACACCTAGGACTCCAAATCCAAGAGACTCAGCAAACACCCCATGCACCTGTTGCCAGCAGCACTCACTGTCCTGTGTTGGGTTTGTGCCCAGAAAATGTACACAGCTCAGAGTGAGAACCTGGTTACCACAGTGCCACTGAACCCTTGGCCTCATGGGCATTTTGCAACTGGAGAACATGGAGCCTCATATGAGGGAACCGTAGACAGTAGACAGTAAGGCAGAAGTTCCAAGGACACAGTCATGGCCACACCAGTTCTTTGTTGAAATTATACTTGTTTAAAAGATAAAGGACATGGGCTGGAGAGAAAGCCTAGCAGTTAAGAGCACCAACTGCTCTTGCAGAGGAGCCGGGTTCCATCCCCAGTACCCACATGGCGGCTAAGAACTGTCTGTAACTCCAATTCCAGGAGAACTCCAGTTCCAGGGGAATCCGAGACCCTCTTCTGACCTCCGCGGCATTGCACGACACAGGTGCACAGACCTACATGCAGACAGTACATTCATACACATACAAAAAATTAAAAAAAAAAAAAAAAGATAAGGGACAAAAACAAGAACAAAAAACCTTTTCCAGTAAGGCAGGGCCCGTGGGCCTTGGGCATCCTGCCTTCCTCCCAAGCTTCAAAGCCAGGCCCACTGCTCTGAGTCTGCTTCTGCTCCCATTTCCAAGGGCTCCCAGGCTCAAGTAGGAGGTGCCTAAGTCTAGCTGTGTCCCCTAGAGGCTTAGGAAATCCTGTGAGAGAGACTACTGGGCCCCTGGCCTCCCATCCCTCAGAGTCTGTGTCTGCCAGCAGCTGCCAGTGAGGACTGGAGGCTCATCAGCGATGCTGGCAGAAGTTCCCCCGCAGCTCAGGTTCCATAAAACGGTGCTAGGATTAAGTGGGTGCTGCAAGCATGCCAGGCAGTTGTGAGCTTGCCATCTTAAACCAGCCTGACCTCTCAAAATCCGAATGGGTAGACCCCGCAGCCATGTCAACATGGTCCAGCATACAGCAGGATATGTTTGGGAATGTGCCCAGCGAGTGACCAGGTCATAGACAGCCACCATAGAAGGCTGGTCCCTGGTGCTGGCTGCAGCTTCCACTCCACTTCTCTGTACCCCATACAGTCATCCCTATGGGGCTTTGACTGCACACCTAGGCCTGGTAGACAGACCGCCTTGAGAAGTCAGCCCCTCCAGGAAACCCCTCTGTGTGCTCCAAGCCTTGGCTAACCTCAGCTCCTCAGAGGTGAGGCTGTTCTCTCCTTGGTTCCACTTCTGCCTCACAGTATGGCCTTGGAGTGTCACCCAGCTCTCATGCCGTCACTAGGAAATCTCAGGGGCCCTTGGAGACCCACCTTCAGGAGTTGGTCAGCCGAGCCAGCTTTCCTAGGAGTTGGTCAGCCGAGCCAGCTTTCCTGGGAGCGGCCCCTGTAGCCCCTGCTCTGCACTGCTTCAACTCCATCCAGCGGGCCAGTCACTTCACTCCACCATGCACTGTTATAGATCTTCCGTCTCTACCGGGAGTTCCGGGAGCCTGTACTGGTTCGGGCCTTCATGGAGTGCCAGAAGAAGAGCCTAGTGAACCGGCGTCGTGTCAGTCATGCACAGGGCCCCAAGAAGAACCGCGCAGTGCCCTTTGTGCCTATGTCCTACCAGCTATCTCAGTCCTACTACAAGTGAGTGTGTGCTGAGTAGCCTCTGCAGAGCCTCTGCCAAGGAAAGGGTTCTCTTTTACTACCTACCTCTCTCGTGCCAGGAGTATTAGAGGCCAGGCCAGGCCAGGAAGCAGGTGGTGTTCCTTGTCAGTTTCAAGTTTCATAAATAATCCAGTTGGCAACCTTGTATTCCGTGTGGGTTAGCCTTTAGAGCCTTACCCACTCCACTCCCCAGCCCCACCATCATTTAGTACATGTACCCTCCTGGGCTGGTCTGGGCTGGGCACCCTCAGAGCTTCTGCACCACAGCACCCTCTGCTTGCAGGCAGGGAAGTCCCTCATGCTGATGTGGTATGGCATGTCAGCCCAGGGGGCCACATTTATAGCCTGGACACTCATTTGATCAACTTGATTGAACATACAAGCCCCTCCTGCTGGATGGTGGGACCAAGGGGCTGTGTGGGTTTGGGCACAACTGCTTGCAAATTGGTTTTACATGAAGGATGCTTGTACTCATAAATTATCCCCTATTGCTAAAAAAATGGAAAAAAAAAAACTGAGAGAAAGATGCAGGACAGTTATGGCAGAATGCATGATCTGGGATGGGGTGGGGTGGGATGGGGGGAAGGGAAGGGAAAATATGCCTGAAGTGAATTGGAAAATGATGTATGAAATACACAAAGCATCAATAAAAAAAAAGAAGAAGAAGAAGAAAAGAATTAGAGCCCATTGCTGGGCGTGGTGGTGCACGCCTTTAATCCTAGCACTTGGGAGGCAGAGGCAGGCAGATCTTTGTGAGTTCAAGGCCAGCCTGGTCTACAGTGTGAGTTCCAGGATAGCTGGGGCTATAGGGAGACCCTGTCTCAAGACCAAAGGGGGGGAAAAAAAAAAGCCCACCATGAGTCCTTTTGGCCTTTCCCCATCCCTTTGCCTAGGACTTCAGGCACTTTGCCCTTGCAGGCACTTTGCCCTTGAGTCCTTGTCCTGTTGACCTAGTCCCTTTGCCTCTGGATAGGTAGCAGCAGCAGAAAGCATAGGTCTGGCCAGCAGATGAGGAACACCTCTTGATCTCTGCTTACACCTGTATACCATGGTATTGGACATAATCGTCCTCTCAACCTTGGGTATAATTACTATCACAATAGGAGAAGCCTTCTTAGGTCAGCAGTTGTAGGTGTGGGGTGCTATTAAGGTCTTTGGGCTAGATGAAAAGACAGCCCTACCTTGAAGGTAGAAGGTGAGTGGAGAAAAACACTGGGACTGCATTGGGCTGCAAAGCGGTCTCCCTCAAAGTGAGCAAGAGGGTCTCAGTGGACAAGGTGTGGTAGTTTTGAGTGCAGTGCTTGTTTCTACAGCTACACTTCAGTGGGGCCCTCCTCTGTGTCTGTAGGCTCTTCACCTGGCGGTTTCCTAGTACCATCTGCACAGAATCTTTCCAGTTCTACCAGAGACTCCTGGCTGCTGGCATGCAAGACCGGCCTGATCATTTTTCTTTCAAAGACCTGGATAACAGTGACCCCCCAAGTGACCTGGTGGCATTTTCTTTGGACAGCCCTGGAGGAAACTGTGTGACAACCTTGGCTCTTTTCTCCCTGGGGCTGCTCTCTGTGGATGTCAGAATCCCAGAGCAGATCGTGGTGGTGGACAGCTCCATGGTGGAGAGTGAGGTTATGAAGAGGTCAGAGTCGAGAGCATCATGTGGCCCTGCTCACGGTTTGGGGTGCTGGGTCCCTGGGGTATTAGGCATGGTTATCAAGAGCACCATGTGGCTCTGGTCACGGTTTGGGGTGCTGGGTCCCTGGGGTATTAGGCATGGTTATTTCCCGCTCACAGTTTGGGGTGCTGGGTCCCTGGGGTATTAGGCATGGTTATCGAGAGCACCATGTGGCCCTGCTCACGGTTTGGGGTGCTGGGTTCCTGGGGTATTAGGCATGGTTATTTCCCGCTCACAGTTTGGGGTGCTGGCTCCCTGGGGTATTAGGCATGGTTATCGAGAGCACCATGTGGCCCTGCTCACGGTTTGGGGTGCTGGGTTCCTGGGGTATTAGGCATGGTTATTTCCCCTAGTTGCTCGGCTCTGTGTGTATGTGCCTCCTGGGGGGACACAGAGGCACAGCTGAGCTGGGACTTCATGAGGAAGTGGACTTTGGGCAGGGACCTTGGAAGGTGTCCCAGGCAGACGCAGGTGTGTGGAGGAGGGTTAGTGTAGCAGGGAGGACAGAAGTAGTATCTGCTGGCCTGTCACCCAATTGAAGGGAGACATAGCCTGAGTCCAGCCACTTCATCTCCTTCCGTACAGCCTAGGAAAGGATGGGGGCTTGGATGATGACGAGGAGGAGGAGGAACTGGATGAAGGCTCGGGGGCCAAGCGCCAGGGTGTAGAGGTAAAGGCCCACCAGGCCTCACACACCAAGTATCTGCTGATGAGGGGCTACTACACAGTGCCTGGCATGGTTAGCACTCGCAACCTGAACCCCAACGACAGCATCGTGGTCAACTCCTGTCAAGTGAAGTTCCGGCTCCGCAGCACTCCTGCAGCCACCCAGCTCGGGCCCACTGGTGAGTGTCCTGCTGCAGTCCTGACAGGTTAGAGAGTAGCATGCTGTCAGGAGCAGCTCACAGCCTGCCTGCACTTCACTCCTCCTGCCTCCTCTGACACCTCCAGAGCCCTGATTCTCACACTCTGCTATGCTTTTAAATCTTGTCCTTTGACCATTGGCTATGAGGGATGAGCCGTCAGCTTTGTTGATGGCCTCGAGCATCCTCCAAATAGCCTAAACCTCTTCTCCTTACCAGACAAAGTAGAAGTAGAAAGGCTTTTCCTTCCCACTGGCCTCTTCCTCTTCCTCTTCCTCTTCTATAGCCTGCATGGTCAAGGTGGGTGGTATTTGTTTACTTTTTACCCAGAGTCAGAACTCAGACTTCATCTGGGGTTTGGAGCAGGCAAAAGTATAGTGTCAACCTGTTGGGCGTGGTGGCGCATGCCTTTAATCCCAACACTCAGGAGGCAGAGACAGGTGGATCTCTGTGAGTTCAAGGCCAGCCTGGTCTACAGAGAGAGCTCCAGACCAGCTGGGACTAAAGGGAGACCCTGTCTCAAAAATACAAAAAAAAAAAAGAGTATAGTGTCAACCTGTAGACGATGGCCTTAGGAGGCTGGAGAGGCCTCCCTGGCTAGTGGACACAAGCCTAGTTGCACTGGAAGAGATCTGAGGTAGAAAGCACTTATTCAGTGAAGCCTGGCCAGGGCACTGGGCATCAGGCTTCACAGGCTCGGGTCTAACGTGTTCAGCACTGTCATGGTGGCAGGCCTGTGGTCAGCTCCATCTTCACATACCGGGAGCCAGTCTGGTACCTAGGGAGCAACCAGACTGGGCTGGAACAGATCCCTCCTCAGTACTCATAGCATTGGTCCTCAGAAGCCTTCCATGGGCTAATCCTGTTCTCCTCCTGTTTTAGAGTTCACAGCCACACCTCTGGAGGAGCTCCAGGCGGGGCCCTCCTGCCTCCCTGACTCCTTCACCAGTCTGGTGGACCCCCAGCTGCGCACCTGCAGTCTAGAAGAGTTTGCTGAGCAAGTGGAGCTGTCTGGATACAGTCCTGAGGATGTGGTTGCCTCCCTGGACATCCTGCAGGCTGTGGCTGCTGCCGACTGCTATGGGATTGACAAAGAGAAGCTGAGTCGGCAGTTCTGGGCCTTGGAGAAGACAGTGGGTGAGCGCACCAGAACATTCCAAGACTATGTCCAGGTAAGCCAGAGCTGGGTGCGCTGGGAGGGTGCGGTGTCCAGGTAAGCCAGAGCTGGGTGCGCTGGGAGGGTGCAGTGTCCAGGTAAGTCAGAGCTGGGTGCACTGGGAGGGTGCGGTGTGCAGGTAAGACAGAGCTGGGTGTGCTGGGAGGGTGCGGTGTCCAGGTAAGTCAGAGCTGGGTGCGCTGGGAGGGTGCGGTGTCCAGGTAAGCCAGAGCTGGGTGTGCTGGGAGGGTGCGGTGTCCAGGTAAGCCAGAGCTGGGTGCGCTGGGAGGGTGCGGTGTCCAGGTAAGCCAGAGCTGGGTGTGCTGGGAGGGTGCAGTGTCCAGGTAAGCCAGAGCTGGGTGCGCTGGGAGGGTGCAGTGTCCAGGTAAGGCAGAGCTGGGTGCACTGGGAGGGTGCAGTGTGCAGGTAAGACAGAGCTGGGTGCGCTGGGAGGGTGCGATGTCCAGGTAAGTCAGAGCTGGGTGTGCTGGGAGGGTGCGGTGTCCAGGTAAGCCAGAGCTGGGTGCTGGGAGGGTGCAGTGTCCAGGTAAGCCAGAACTGGGTGTGCTGGGAGGGTGCAGTGTCCAGGTAAGCCAGAGCTGGGTGTGCTGGGAGGGTGTGGTGTCCAGGTAAGCCAGAGCTGGGTGTGCTGGGAGGGTGCAGTGTCCAAAGCAGAATTCACCATTCCAGGCAGATACACACTGCAGATGGGCTTAGTGTGGGGGTGTGGTACTGGGATCCCCCCTTATTATTTTATTTATTTATTTTTGTCTTTTTGAGACAGGGTCTCCCTGTAGCCCCAGCTGTCCTGGAACTCACTCTGTAGACCAGGCTGGCCTTGAACTCACAAAGATCCGCCTGCCTCTGCCTCCCAAGTGCTAGGATTAAAGGTGTGCACCACCATGCCCACTGGGATCCCCCCCTTATTAAATTAGTTGTTGCCATTTAAAAGTCAGGACATGTTCCCCACACTCCAGCTTCTCCCAGGTATAGGAACTAGCTGAGCCCTGTAGCAGCTGCCCATCGTTGGGATATGCTGAGGCCTGACTCTTGTGTCCCCTCCGCTCACAGGCCTCCTGCACCCTCTGGACTCACCCCATTACCTACCTGGTCACTTGGTCCCTTGGTCGAAGTCACCCTTGAGCCCAAAGCATGCCGTAACTGGTGCCCTCCTGTTGCTGTTGGCTGCAGGTGGCAGAGTGCAGACAGTGGTTGGGTGTGGAGGCTTCTGTCTGGGGTCTTCACGTAGAACAAGGAGCCAGCCAGAGACTGTGAGCTTCTGAGGTCGGGGAGATCTGGAGGACACAGGGTGCTGCAGGAAGCCGGCAGAGCGGAGGCGGGCCTGGGACACCCTCAGGGCAGACGGTGGGGTGCCCTCAGGGCAGACGGTGGGGTGCCCTCGGGGCAGACGGTGGGACGCGCCCTCGGGGCAGACGGTGGGACGCGCCCTCGGGGCAGACGGTGGGGCGCCCTCGGGGCAGACGGTGGGGCGCCCTCGGGGCAGACGGTGGGGCGCCCTCGGGGCAGACGGTGGGGCGCCCTCGGGGCAGACGGTGGGGCGCCCTCGGGGCAGACGGTGGGGCGCCCTCGGGGCAGACGGTGGGGCGCCCTCGGGGCAGACGGTGGGGCGCCCTCGGGGCAGACGGTGGGGCGCCCTCGGGGCAGACGGTGGGGCGCCCTCGGGGCAGACGGTGGGGCGCCCTCGGGGCAGACGGTGGGGCGCCCTCGGGGCAGACGGTGGGGCGCCCTCGGGGCAGACGGTGGGGCGCCCTCGGGGCAGACGGTGGGGCGCCCTCGGGGCAGACGGTGGGGCGCCCTCGGGGCAGACGGTGGGGCGCCCTCGGGGCAGACGGTGGGGCGCCCTCGGGGCAGACGGTGGGGCGCCCTCGGGGCAGACGGTGCCACTGATCAGCTCCTGCTACCCTTGCCACCCCACAGGCCGACAGCCGGTGCCCAGAGCACCTGCCCTAGACCTGCACTGTCGAGATTTGAGGCCTGGGTTCCAGCTGCCACTGGACTTGTAGGGTGTTTAGAAAAACAGAAAGGGTGATAGTGACTCCTGGTGCCCTTCCTGGAGAGAGACAGACCACGGGATCTGGAATAGCATAAGGGGGCGAGGAGTGCTGCCTTTGCCTGGAGCAGCAGAACATGCGAGAACTGGACTGCAAGTCCATGAGAGGCCATGCTAGGGGGAACTCATGTAGTCACGACAGCTGTGGGAGTGCAGCTGTCCTGTGAAGTTCAGACACCTGCCTGTGTTGTGCACCACACAGAGCAGACACAGCCACACACGGCCATCTTTTTGGACCTGAGTTTGCTGTCTGATTTCGTCATCTACCTAACTCCCTTCCAGACAAACCCACGTCTCCTGCTTCTCCTAGGACCTCGTGGATCACCAGCTGGTGATGGAAGTCGGAGGCAACACTGTACGTCTGGTGGCCATGGCCTCTGCCCATCCTTGGCTCCTGCACTCAATGCGTCTGACAGACACAGAGGTAGATGCCAAGGCCACAGGGGATGACCCCCAAGCCAGACCTGCTGAAGGGTCTGCCAGTGAGGACACTTCTGAGGAACAGCCAGTGCCTGCAGTCAGCAGCCTCCACGCCACCAAAAAGCGCGCGCACTGCTCTAGTCAGAGCCCTGAAGCTGATCCGGACAAGTCCCCAAGGCTCTCCGCCAAGAGGCCCACACTGCAGGACATCCGTATGGCTGCCAGCCCCAGGTCCAGGGCAGAGCAGACACAGACTCAGGCCTTGTCTCTGCTCACAGCTCCCGAAGATGCAGGTGTAGGTGCAGGGGCCTCCAGGCTGGAGGACCAGGAGGGTGTTGGTATCTCAAGCCTAGAACAACTGAGTTGTGAGTTCCAGCTTCCAGAAGGCTGTGAGGACCCAAGAGGTATCAACCTTAACACCTCTCCCCAGTCTCTGTTCCTCACTTGACTGGCCCAGCCCTGCCTCAGGCTAGGAACCTGCCCAGCCACCCAGAGGCTTCAAATAGTCACAGCAGACTTTAGCTGTGTGTCCACTGGAAAGCTGGGCAGGTGTAAGCGCCGCCTTGCTGTGCTGAGAGCACAGCGGGGAGGTTCTCTAACTCCCAGAAGCCTAAGCACCTTGGCTAAGACAGGGCCTGTGGCATCTGCTGCTTTGGGCTGTTGTTGCTCCTGTGTGGGAAATGAGGCTTGCTGGCTTCCCTGCACCAGGGTCCCTCAGGTCAGGATCAGGTTTGCAGCTGTGCTATAGTGCACTATCCATGGTGCATTGGCTTCAGCCATTTGGAACATCAAGTTCTGGGAGGAGGACTGTCTTTTGCATCACTGCTTATCTGTTTCAGTGCCTTTTGATGAGGGTATCGGGGACATGTGCTCCCTCTTTGCCCTCTAAGACCTTGCCATCTTTTCCTCTCTCTCAGGGCTTACGGAGAGTAACATGGCTCAGGCAGCATGGGAGAGGTGAGTGAGGGTCATAGGCCCGTGGGGCAAGGAGGCAGAGAATGGGGTGAAATGTAAATGTTGGTGACCAAGTGACAGTCATAAGCCTCCTTCAGGGGGTGCAGGCCAGGATGGTTTGACCTGAACAAAAGTTCCCAGCCAGGAAGCCAGAGAAGCTCTTGTGGCGAGGGGCAGCAGCAGCAGTGCCAAAGCACCTCCAGACTCCGTGCTGCACTCACCGAGAAGCCTCAGCCAGCTGCTTAAACGGGCACATTGCTTGGGTCTCCGACAGCCTCCCTTCACTGGCTTGCACATGACCAGATCAACCAGAACTTGGAAGCTCCTTTGCCCTGCAGCTCAGGAAGGCTGCACCCCTCAAGCTCTGGAGATGCCCCTGAAATGGCCCTGCCCACTCGGCCCTAAGAACCCCTGCTAGGGCACCTCCCACTGTGTGTGTGTAGATCAGTGCAGCAAAGCCTCGTGCCGTTTCTGTCCTATAAAAAGCCCAGATGGTACCGTCCAAGCCTTAGCCATGGCTGCCGGAGCCACTTATCTGGCAAACCTGGGTCCATGCAACCCACCAGCCCTGGATTAGTAGCAACCTTTGTGTCTTTGTGCCCTTAGCCCAGGGCACAGCTCCTGGGCAGAGATGCTGCATGAGGAAGACATCTCAAGTGAACTCAGTAGGAGGCAGTGGGGCAGATGAAGGCCAGAGAGCAGCAGGCAGATGGTCACCTGGTCCTGGGCCACCCTGAGCCAAAGTGGCCTGTGATCAGTGTGTCCCCACCCTCACCCTAACATCAAGTGCTTGTCTCATAGTGGCTGCGAACGTGTGTGCTTCATTGGCCGTCCCTGGCGCGGTGTGGACGGGCGTCTGAACGTACCAGTGTGCAAGGGCATGATGGAGGCCGTGCTGTATCACATCATGTCCAGGCCGGGTGTGCCTGAGAGCTGCCTGCTACAGTACTACCAGGGCGTCCTGCAGCCTGTTGCCGTGCTTGAGCTGCTCCGGGTAGGGCCCAGGGCATCAGTGCAGTTGTGCTGGGGAGCCCATGGGGCGGTGGGTACACAGGGGCTGGAGGACACACAGGGCAGGGTCAGGTCATTCAAGACAGGGCCCCAAGAGGCTTCCCCTAGGCGTCAGTCACCTCGGCCACTGGCAGAGGGGTCTTCTGTTGAGATCCTGCTTGGCTCTTGGGTCCATGTCCAAGGCCTTGTCCTTCTCTCCCTGCCGTGCTGGGACCTTCTCCATCAATCTGCCCTCCAGTCTTCTCTGACTTGTGCTAATTATTTACCCTTGAGAGCCTTCCAGGGAAGCGGGGGACTGCGTCCACTACCTCCTTCAGACAGCTGCTTCTAGCCTGGACTGATGACCACTCTGAGCAGATACCCTGGGCCCCCAGCTTCCTGACAGCTAGGAACTACATTCAGTCTAACACTCCCTGAATTGTAGCACATCCAGGCCAGGCTTCAGTCAGAATGGTAGGAAGTCAACCTGGGATCCCTGTCATGGTGCTTTCCATCCCCACCATCCTCTGCTGCCCTAGGAACAGCTCCCTAGTATTTCATAAATGCTGCAAGACCAGTCCCCAAGCAAATGGAATAAAGCCCTGGTAACTCCATGTGTCTATGTACCCCAGGGCCTGGAGTCCCTCGGGTGCATCCGGAAGCACCTGCTGAGGAAGCCGGCGGTCGTCTCACTCTTCTCCAGGCCCGTGGTCGAGGGCCTTGACCAGACCAGTGAGGCTGGAGCTCCCTCTGGCCCTGAAAGCACCATCACCTACTATGAGCCTACACTGGACTGCACCATCCGCCTGGGCCGTGTCTTCCCCCATGACATCAACTGGAACAAGTGGATCCACTTATAGGCCTTCCCTCCAGGCTGCTGGACCCGCCCTTATGCCACCCTTGGCCCGTGGTTTGCCGCTCGTCCTCACCTGTCCTGTGAGCCCCTTTCAACATCTGGTTATTGATGCAGTTCAGCTTGGAGCAGCCTGGGCGGAGCGGCTAGACTAGAGGACTTGGGCCCTCCACCCTGCTGCTTCTGCTCCTAGCCACCCAGCCTTGCTGCGGGCCCACATCCTGCTCCGAAACCAGGCTCCAGCACCAAAGACGTCTGGAAAGGTGGCTGCTGTTGGGGAACAGAGACTGCTGCCAAGCCTGAGTCACCAGAGGTCACCAGCTGAGGCCACACCATTCAGACTGAGAGAAGAAGGGCTTTTGGAGATGTTCCACAAGGGGACCCTGCAGGACCCATGCTCCTCAGGCAGGGCATCCCAACTTTGGGCTGGATCTGGCTGGGGTCTCAGCCCCCAAGGAGACCCCTGTCTGCTAGAGTGAGCCCTGTAGGTCGATTTTGTCCATTTTACTTTTATTTTGTTCTTTTCTCATTAGATACAAAGCCCCCCCCCCGCATGTATTTATTTATTTTTTAATTAAATTGAAATCGGATGCATTTAGTTCTGTGTATTTTCCTAACAATTGTTTCCCAGGCTATTTTGCTTTAACCTGTAACCCAGCCTTTCCCAGGAACAGGACAGGTGCAGGTGCACTCAGGCTGCCTAGCCTTGTGGCTCAGAGAGAAGCATCAGCTTTGGGACAGGGCAGTGCACAGCACTCAGCAGTTTCTAGCCTGTCCCTCCCCAGGGCCAGGGCACAGTATGGGGAGTTTCTGGTCTCATGGAGTTGTCAACAACATGACATTTAACTCTTTCTTAGCAAAGTTAAAAACCTTGACTTTAGCCGGGCGTGGTGGCGCACGCCTTTAATCCTAGCACTTGGGAGGCAGAGACAGGCGGATCTTTGTGAGTTCAAGGCCAGCCTGGTCTACAAGGTGAGTTGCAGGACAGCTGGGGCTACAGGGAGACCCTGTCTCGAAAAGACCAAAAAAAAAAACCCTTGACTTTGCGGCTAGAGAAATGACTCAGCAATTAAGAGCACTGGCTGCTCTTGCAAAAGACCTGGGTTTGATTCCCAGCACCACATGGCAGCTCACAACCATCTGTAAGTCCAGTTCTAGGGAATCCAACTCTCTCTCCTGGCCTCTGTGGGCACTACGTACATGTGGTACACTTACATACATGCAGACCAAACACTAATATACATAAAATAAAAATATCTACAAAATAAGTAATTATAACAAGATATATACCTTGAGTTTTCACTTTGGAGGAAAAAAAAAAACTTAGATCTCTTTTCTTGAAAAATGCAAACAAGTGCTACCAGCAGGGGACTTGCCCTCCACGTGTGACAGTCCCAGGACTCTCTGTCCTCATGCCCACTGGAGGGGGCTGTGGTACTTGGTGACCTCACCCAGCTTGCACCCTGTCTCAGTACTGGTCACTGTAAGCCACGCCCATGCAAGAAGTGGATGGGAATGTGGCCCAGCCAACCCTTCTGTCTCATTTCACAGCGTTTTCAGGCCATCTTCATATCTGTAAACACAGTGTTCAGGGTGGAGGCAGGATCACGGTCATTCCTAGCCACATAGCAAGTTTAAGGGTGGCCTGGGATACAAAATGGTGTAAAACCATGACGTGGTATTCTGGGATGCAAGGCAGAATAACAGAAAGTGCCGGCTTTTGGGGTAGTGCCTGCTTCTTGGGATGTGCTGTAAGTTGAGAAGTGGTAACTTAAATACTGCTTACATCCAGGCCTCAGCCTTAACTCTGCTCAGGTGAGATGGGGCTAGCAAGCCTCCCTTGAAGGTTTGAGTGGCACCAAGCATGAATTTGAGGGCCCAGTCATGTGCCTTTACTCCCCAGGTCCCCCATGGACTTGAGAGACCATCTGGGAGCATGTCTGGAGAAAGCGTGGGGATTCAGGGGACAGCTCAAGCCGATACAGGGCTTGTGCTGAGCACTCATTCATACGGCCTCTCCTCCTTCACCTCACTGTTCCTCAGGATACCAGCCCACTCACTCATCCTTGTCTACCTGTCCATCTACCCACCTACACCTTTTATCCACCATCCTTGTAGCCAACTACCCTTGTCCATCCTGCCACCCCCATCTACCTACACAAAGGTCTCCATTTTGGAGCTGAGATGTCGTCAGGGCTCCTGGGACTATAAAAAAGGAAGGTACCCTGGGAAAGCGTGTACAAGCATATTTTCTACCAAACTCCTCAACTCAGTGTCCAAAGCAGGCCCATCTGCCCAAGGGCCAGAATTCAGCCTTGCTGACATAGGAAACTGCCACTTTGCCTTCTGTCCATGTCTCCTACATGCCTCACCTCCCAGAGTTGTTGCCTTGGTCTAAGTTCCATTGTGCATATCCCCTTTGAGTGGGGCCTGGAAGTCTGGCAGCAGACTCTCACCATTCCAGCACTTAGCAGCAGCAACGGGGCAGCAGCAACCTGTGAAAAAGTGCCCAGGGCCAGGACACTTGGCCTTAGAAATGATGCTGGAACTCTGACCACTTGAATATACATCAGGCCTGTTCTAGATACCACATAGAACTTCTGATGTCACAGAGGCTTTAAGTACATGTGACTGCTAGACTTGGTGCATGTGTGAGGAAAGTAGGAGCCATGAAGTTAGCACAGCTCCTACAAAGTTGGAAGCTGGTAGCAGGGTGTGCTGGCTGTCCCACCAGGCTGCGGCCTCAGCGCCTCCTGTACACCATCTTGGGATGATAGGGTGGGAGTTGGGACATTGCTCACCAAAGAGCATCAGGTCAAGGCCTCTTATCCCAGGATCAGCCGAGTTTGCTGTTATAAAACACAATCAAACCTGTTTTGGAGAGGAAAGGATTTATTTCATCATACACTTCCAAGGCACAGTCCATCTTTGGGGGAAGTCAGGAAGGAGCTCAAAGCAGGAACTGAGGCAGAGACCTCAATATGGCCTAGGCCCAGGCCCACCCAATAGAGACAATTCCTCATCTGGGGTTCCCCCTTGCCAGGTATCTCTTGTGTCAAATTAACAAAAACTAACCAGCACAGGACAGGGCTATCAATTTGGGAAAGAAAAGCCTTCAAATTCAAGGTGGGGCCAGGGCCTCGTATTGCCCCATGATCTGTCAACAAGGGTGGGGTTCTGTGTCATCTGCAGGCTTCCTGGGAGCACTGCACCCTTTCTGTGCCTTCTTCAGACCAGGACAGGCAGTTGTCCACCCCCTTTTGTCCACCCATCCCTTTCATCCATCCACACCCCCCCCCTTTTTTTTTCTTTTGGTCTTTTCAAGGCAGGGTCTCCCTACAGCCCCAGCTGTCCTGGAACTCATTCTGTAGACCAGGCTGGCCTTGAACTCACAAAGATCCACCTGCCCCTGCCTCCCAAGTGCTAGGATTAAACGCCCGGCCCATCCACCCCCTTTTGTCCATTCATTGGCTCCATGTTACTGTGCACCTATTCAGAGCCACAGCCCATCTGGGTTCTTGACACACAGTGGCTTGAGTCCTTGTCTCACAGACAGGGATAGATAGTAGATACCACAGTCCAAGGGGCTTTTGTTCACACCTGTTTATGGGGGCCACTGAGAGGTGGGTCCCATCCTGTACATGCTTGAGTGCATGAGATGGCTCTAGACAGCATGTCTCCTCCTGTTTACCACCAGGAGTCTGTGCTTCCTCCTCCTGTCTGCACAACTCCAGCCCCAAGGAAGCGAGGTTCACCACTGCCCCATGTTCCGCTAGGTCCTCAGGTATGTCTGACTGGATGGGCCATGCTGGGCTGTGCTGCCTGGTAGGTGACAGCCAGGTCCTGGTGACCTGCAGTCCCAGACAGGAGAGAGCTCTTTCCGTCCACCAGAGAGGCCAAGAGGAATACAGCTCTCAGAGGGCTGAGTGAGCTTAGACGGATCTTTGGGGCCTCTCTTTCCTCCTGGCGAGGCGAGGCCCTCTGAGCCTTTCCATTTTTCTTTTTTCCCAAGGTTTCCAGAATACTATGCAAGCTTTCTACCTCAGATCTACACACCACCCCACCCTCCCCTGTCATTGTGGCCTGTCCTTATAAGGGAAGAGGTATTCTCATCATTGGCTGTTAGGATGAAACTAGAGAATTTCTGCCACAAGCAACAGATAACCCACTTTAAATAAGCTGTGTAACAAGCAAGCCCCCTCTCTGCTGTACCAGTAAGTGACAAAGGATTGATTTCCTGCTCACACAGCTCAAGCCTTCAGAGGGAAGGTAAACTGTATCCTCCTCAGAGCCAGAGCTGGGCAGTCACCACCATGGCAGGGGAAGAGCACTGGGAAGCCTGTGACTCTCAGCCAAGTGCTCTGTCTGAAATATGAACGAACGAACGAACGAACTCTGCTCATAGCCCCTTGGCCATTCCTGCTATGTGGCCCCTTCTCACCCCATGTGGCTGGCAAGTACACCTGCCCGGAAGCAGAAAGCTGGGGACAGTGAAGCCCACAAGGTGACTGCCGCACTCGTGCCTCTGTCAGGCCTGGCTCTATCCGGGAGCTCCCAGGGTTCCAGTGGTTCCCAGCCCTCAGCTCTACTTCCTTGCACACCGTCTTCACCTCGGGCCAGCTGTTCTCTCCTCTGCCTCTAGCAGAATTAGGTCCTCCTGCTCACTAGCTCTGTAGTTCCAGCAGAATGGGTGAAGCAAGCCTGGTGACCAAAGCCTGCAATCCCAGCTACTCAGGAGGCCGAGGCAGGAGGATCAAGATTTCAAAGGCCAGCCTTCAGAACTTGTCTCAAAATAGGAAAAGTAAAAGGGGGGCCAGGGATATGGCTGGCTCAATGGTAGAGGACTTGCCTAGTATGCATGAGGCCCTGGGTTCTGTTTGCAGCACTGATAAAGGAGGGCAGGGGGAAGAGGGGGAGTCAAGTGCTCCTTAGAGCTGGGCTGATCACCCACAAGGCTGCTGGGCCAGCAAAGCATCAGGCATCCATGCGTGCTTGCTGTGAGGTTTTGCCTCCTTGGCTGCTTTGGCTGAGTGAGGTGACCAGGGCTGAGTGGGATGGGCTGCAGTGGAATTGGGAGTGCGGAGTCGTCTGGCTCATTCTGTTCCAGAGATTCAGGGGGGCCCACATCCTGTGAAGCTGCCCTCCTTTCGGAGGGGCTCTAGAGTAATTCTGGACAGTCTTGGGTGATGAGAAGTGTCCTCCCACACTGCTCCCTGCCTGTGTTTACATCTGTAGCCCTCAGATATGGTGCACCCAGAGCCTCCTATTCTTTTTTCAGTCTGACAGGTGCCTCTTCCCTGAAGCCTCACCTTGCACGGTGCCCTCTGGAACGGCTAGTGCCTGCCCCTCCCTAACCTTGTGTTTAGGCATCTAATTCCCAGCTTGGAATTGGCCACACCACGGAAAAAAGGAAGGCTGATCCAGGATTTATTAGGTGCCTACTGTGTGCAGGGAGCAGACGGGGCAGCCAACTCCATGGAGCACGTCTGGTTTGACCTTTCTTGCAGTGTCCCCTTCCAGGTGCTTTTCACCACCCTCCAGCCATTCACCTGTTCCCAATCTACACTTCCTGGTGGCTTAGCTCTTGCCCCCAACTTTGCACCCTTCAAAATGGAGACCATGATGGCCTGCCCCAGGCTAGAACCCCAGTCTTCAGTTCTTACTCCCCACACCCCAGCTGGAGGAGCTGAGCCGGCTCCTACAGCCTGCACCTGCAGCCTGCAGCTCCCCAAAGGGTGTGAAAACCACAGTACACCTTGACCCAAGGGTCTGGGGTGCACCAAGGGTGGGGCTGCCGGCACGTGCAAGAGCTGCGGTTTCTCTTTCATGTGCCAAGCCGAACCTCAGGCTCAGTCCCACTGTTACAACTACCAGTGTTCTAAAACTTTCCAGCCCTGCCTCTAACACTGAAGACACTCGTGTGTTCCCTTACTAATCGCTCTGGATCCCCTGCTTTACAAACAAGCCCGAGGAAGCTTCTAGCAGGACTGACTGCTGCCAAACTTCCAGCCCAGCTCTGCTTCTGAAGCACAGACAAGCGGACTTTTCCTTGGGCCTTCATTGGGGGTGCCAGGCCCTGGGGTTCCCATGAGCTTCAGGGGCAGAGTCAGGCTCTACTGCCTCAACCCTGCCTGGGTTGCAAACGCCACAGCATGGCTGTGGGGAGAACAGACTATTTTCAAGAAGAAAACAAAAACAAGGGGGGAAGGCAGTGGGTGGGTGAGTAAAGCCCAAGAGGAATGCGAAGAGAACTGAAGTGAGGTAGGAAAGGGAAAGGAGGAGAAAAGGAAGAATGGAGGGAGAGAAGGGAAGGAGGAAGGGGGAGGGTATATAAATCTTATATATAAGTCTCATGTAATCAGATACTGTAGCTGGCTCCTGTCTTCCCCGTGTCTGAGAAGTCTTCAGAACACTGCTCAGTGCTTCTCAGCACACAGAAGCCTGTGTGGGCACTGTGCTCCACTGTCTGCCCCCGACACCTGGTGCTTGATAATATTCTTGGGGACTTAAAAGGATTTTTTTTAATGAGCAGCAGAGCCAGAGAAAGAAATCTTGTTTGCGAGGCTGCTTTCTGAGACAGGGCTGAGCGGGCCCGAGCTTGGAAACCCCCTCAGTGCCCCCGAAGGGGATGCCCCACAGGTCCCTAGGCTGTGGGTGTAGCTTCCCATGTCCACCCACGTCAGGCATGAACCCAGTCTTGCAGACCACAGAGAGCAGAAAGCTGCAGGCTATGTTGCAGGGCCAAGGCAGAGCGTCTGAGCCACGGTAGCCAACCTATGCCTAATAAGCCAGGTCCATAAGACAGCAAGAGACTGGAAGTGACTTCCCCAGGCCACCAGAGCTGGAGTTCAGGCCTACACCCCTGAATCCCCCAATACTTCTCACTACCATGGGCACTGTGAACCCACTCTGTCCCCTACCTGGACTTCTTAGGCACATGGAGTGGTGCTTGAGGGGTTGGGCTTGGCATCTACCACAATAGTCCCCTGAGTGGCAGCCTGGAACAGCCTCTTGACATGGATGGTAGGTCCCCCACAATTCTACAGGGGAGGAGGCCAAAGCCTGTGCCCAAGGGACACTCTGCTCATGCATGCACACAGCTCATGCAGATATATGCAGGCACGACACTGGACACAGCAGACATACACACACACACACACACACACAGACACACATACACACACATACATACACACACACACACACACACACACACACACACTGTAAACACTGGGCTTAGAGGCCCACTCAGAGACCATAGGTTTCTGGCCTCTTCACATCACAGCTGGCAATGCCAGCTCACAGCCAGCTAGGGCTGGCTCTACTGGGCAGCCAGGCTGCCTTGCTAGCTGGTCTGGGATCCACTGTCAGCAGGCACAGGGGTCCTGACCACCCATTGGCGGAGGTAGCTACGTGGAGGTCCTCCATCACTCTCCACGGGGCTGCCACACTCTGAGCCTGCAAAGCCACTGTCAAAGGTGTCCATGTCCAGTCCAGGGGGTGAGCCCACCTCACTCTCAGTGCCCTCTCCTGGGGACCCATCTCCCCAAGGTGTCCCTGATGCCCAGTCCCCTTCTTCAGCAAGGGGTAGCTTTGCCCTGTCCAGGAGGCTGCTG
Organism: Rhizomys pruinosus; assembly: GCA_009823505.1. NCBI lineage: Eukaryota > Metazoa > Chordata > Mammalia > Rodentia > Spalacidae > Rhizomys > Rhizomys pruinosus. The sequence goes on along the minus strand of VZQC01012849.1, from coordinate 546,282 downwards.
AGGGGGCTTCCCAGCTCAAGGCCACCTCCTGAGACACAGCCGCATGACAGGAGTGTGGTTCCCTTGACCCGGAGCAAGTCCTTTGCACTGGGGCCTAACTGTGGGCCAGCATCCAGGTTCAGGGCTGGGTAGCCATCATCCCCACAGGTACATGCCCAAGTACACGGACCCTCTGCATCCCCCACAGTCACTGTGTGGATGGACAGTAGGCCGTATGGCCTATCCTCTTCACCGTAGACTGAGCCTCCTTGGCCAGCCGCTGAAGGGGCCATGCCCCATTGGCTGGACTCAAACACCGCATCGTACTCCAGCAGCTCTTCCAGGCCTGGTGGCCCTGGAAACTCTGGTCCTTTGGCCGGATGTGGTGATAGGGAGCTGTCACACACCTGTAGGACAGATGCTGCCAGGGGTCTCCAGGATACCAGATCCAGGCTAGAGGCCGAGAAGGGGGTGCCCACCCATTTCTATGAGAAAGAAACAGATAGTTATGGGGTTGGGCAGGTGAAGGTGGCTATGAACAAACAGAACCAAAGACAGATACAAGAGCAGAAGACAGTGAGAGAGGAGGAACACCACACCGGCAGAGAGACAGAGACTTCAGAAGGTCCCCATCCTGGCCTTTCCTCTCAGGCCTGTGTCTACCCGCAGTAAGGACTGGCCGCCTTCAAGAGCCTGTCCAGTCCAGTGACTGGCCTCAGCCCAGAGTCAGCTGGGTACAGGGGCCAGGTCAGTAAACTGGGGATGTGGGAAGGAAGGCCTGAAGTCTGACACATCCCTTATCCAGGTGACACCTGAAGCCAGTACTGCCTATGTGTGTGTCCCTGTCACCCTCAGTTTACGAGCTGAGGAATTGTGTGAATCGGTAACAAGCCTTGAGTAAAGGCCTTTGTGGAGATACTGGGCTGAAACCTTGGGGGTCCTCTGGCTCTTCCCTGCCAGGACCCAGCTGACAGGAGACCTGGCTCCACCAGACAGCAGGGACCTCCCAGAGAGCCGGACCCCCACACTACCTCAGAACCACAGTGTGTGCCCACCTGATTCAGAGGTGCTTAGCTGCGTGGGCTTGCCGTCTCTGGGCCTCACCCAGAGCTGAGGACTGAGGAAATGCCTAGCAGCCAGTACAAAAGCCCCACGCAGCGAGAGAACATGAAAAGATGAGATTCAGGGCACAGGAGAGGGTGGAGCTCATGTGGGGTGGAGACCCTCTCCTGCTCTGCCCTGGGAGGGATGCCGGCAGGCGGTGACCGCAGCCTCCAGGAGACCTCAGGCCTCGTAGGCAGAGGCTTCTGTAGGCAGGAGGCCACAGGGCCAGGTCCGCAGCAGGTATTCGGTGGGCAACCTCTTCGCTGTCCTCCAGCCCCAGCTGCTGAAGGCAGCCGCCTGCTAACCCCACACCACATCCTCTCTTCAACACCTCCTGCCCTGCTGGGTATGTTTGGCAGTTCTGGGCAGGCACCTTGGGGTAGCAGCCGTGGCAGCTGCACTTGGCAGAGAGAGGGGGGTCTTGCGAAGGGTTAGCAGCTCCTTCCCAGGACTCCTTCCCCACTGCAGATCAAGGCCATCACAGGAAACCCCAAGGACCCAGCCAGTGCCCTCAGGGCCACCTGGCTCAGCCTCATCCAGCGCAGCTCTGGGCTGGAGGTGCTTTATGAGGCCCAGTATGTGCCTTGCAGGGTGGAGAAAGTGAGGCCTGGCTCCAGGTCAGCTTGGGCCTGCATATTCTGGGCCCACAGGATAGTTTGGCCCTTGGGTAAAATTGGGGCAGGGTTCCTTCTCAGGGCCAGAGGGCTCCCCTGGGAAGACTCACCTTGAAGTCCCCGCTGTGCTCCTTGTACAGGGGCTGGAAGAAACTCTTGGGGCTGGACACTGGGGCCCATACCTTCTTCCACAGCCTGTGATGAGGGAAGTTAGATGAGGCCCAGGGCAGCTCACTGGAGGCAACATCGGGAACAGCTCCCTGCTTCCCTCCCCGGCCTTGGTTTCCACAACAGTGCAACCAGAGGGGCAGCCCACCCCGGCACCCGCAAGCCTCCCGCACTGGCTCTGCAGGCTACCTGGGACTGGGTGCATGCTGCCCCATCGGGGCTCAGCTTCCTCATCTACTACGGTGAGGGACAGGAGAGGGCACGCTGGGGGTAGAGCCCAGCACTACCACTCCAGTCTCTCCCCTCCAGATTCTCTGTCCCTGTCTCTGAGACCCTCATGGAAAGGGAACAAAATGAATGGCTCTCGCTGAGCCCAATGCTGTCACTTATCGAGGGCTCTAAACACAGATGTCCCCAGCCCAGTTAGCCACAGTACTGCACCAGGGCAGTGCACTTGTTTGCTGGTTTGAATCCACAGAAGCCTCCTACATACAGCAGATCCCAGCCCAGCCTCTAGCTGAAGCAAAGGGATTGGGGAGAGGTGGGCTATTACCCCTCTGACCTCAAAGTTTATTCCCCGGCCAAGGTCCCAGCCAAGGTCCCAGCAAAGAACACAAGGCTTCTGTCCTACCTTTTCCAGTCAGCTGTGTGACTTGAGTAAGTTCCTTGACTGCTCTGTGCTTCAATTTCCCCAGTTGTACCAGGGGGCATCTGCATAGTGTCACCACCATCATTATGTCCCCTGCCTTGAGTGGGCCTTGCCTGGAGGGTGTGGCCCAGGCTGACCCTTTCTCTGCCTCCCTGACCCCCAGGCCTCACCTCCAAGGCAGATGGATCTTCAGACCCAGGACAACCAGGACAGGGGCCAGGACAACCAGAACGAGCAGCAGCAGGTGGAGGTCTGAGCCTGGCTTGGGCTCTGCACAGAGAGCAAAGCGGGGGTCTGACGGGAACAGCCCAGAGGCACCCGGGTGGGGGTGCTGGGGGCAGCGGGGTGGTAAGGAGGGCTGGGAGGGAGCTGGGTTCTCATCCCACCTCGTCCTTTGGAGTTTGGGTGTACAGTGACTCCCCACAAGGCCCCTGTGTTGGAGGTATGGACCTAGACTGGGGAGCTGCGGGAAGGGAAGGTGGGCACGCTAAGGGGTTACTGGGATCCCAGACCTTCTTGGCCACCATGACATAAATAAGCTTCCAGCACATGCTCTGGCCATGATGGCCTGTGCCACACGGGGCTAACACAACTCTCTGAACCTGAATGAAAACAGCCTCTTCCTCTGTTAAGGTGATTATCTCAGTGATCGAAATCTAATACCCGAGACCCAGACAACTGACGTTTCTCCGAGCCTTAGTTTTCTCCTCCGTTGGCAGTGCTGCCCCCCTTCCCACAACGCTGAGATGACAAATCACCCAGTGCACACCGCTCAGCTGTGCCAGACACCTCAGGGTTCAGGGCTGGAACAGGATGGGATTTGTTACCAGAATTGGGGTATTTCCTAGCATCATACCTACCCTCAGTTTGGGTCTGAAAGATGACAGGCTGGCTCCACTCACTCCAGGTTCCCTTGAAGGAGGTGCCCGGCTGAGGGGCTGCCCGCACTTGCAGCTGGTAGCTGGTGTCTTTGTGGAACTCCTCTGGGAGGAGGGAGGCATGGCTCAAGTCCACTGAGATCAGCTTGGTCACCGGCCTCTGCCAGGACAGAAGGGTTATGCCAATGAGCGGTCACCTAAGCATGTGCCCAGCAGTAGGATGGGAGCTCCTTCTCCACTGGCGTCACTCGGGCAGGCGCAGCAGGAAGCAAGCACCCTTGACCAGAGCTGCCTGGGAGCAAGGATCTGTGTGCGGCTTTCTTCCCTCAGCTTGTCCGTCTGCAGGGGGAGGTAATGTCTGTGTCCAGGGCCAGCCCACAGACACTCCTGCACTTCATTAAGCAGGATCATCCCAGGTAGTGGACCCTGGGGATGCTCCCCACTGACATGACAACTCCTGTCTCAGATGATACAGGACATGCTCAAGAGTGGGTCTTTTTGAAGTCCCCAATTATAGCCATCTTGTCAGTGAACAACCATGGAAGTCTTCCTGAGAACATTCCAGATGATGGCCTTTATGGAAATCTTCAACTAGAATCATCCTAATGGATGGAAACTTCTAGAAGCCTGAAGGTCTGTCCAACAGTGGGCCATTCTAGAGCCCCACAGCTATGCAGTTTTAAGCAGCCTTCATATTTGAAACAAGTGGAAGTCTCTTAAACTTCTTTCACTGTGACTAGGGTAGGACAGTAGAGAAGGATGCAGGGATCGAGTGGAGAGACAGTGAACCGAGCAGTGTCCTGCCCCCAGGGAGAAGGAAGGAGCGTGTGCACACTGAGTGCGCATTCTTGTTTCCTCTCCTCTGCCTGGAAGCCCTGCCCCCCCTGCCCCTCCCGTTCTTTCCCACCCTTCCAGCTCACCTTAGTCCAGGGGTCCCCCATGTCCCAGTACCACAGCTCATACTGCAGCTTGCCTCTCAGTGGGTACAAGGCAGGGGCTTCATACTCTGAGCGCCAGGAGACAACATAGTGTCCAGAGAAGGTCACAGTCACATTGAAAGGGGGAGCCGGCTTGACTGGAGGAAACCCCAGAAAAAGAGAACAACGGTAAGATCTGCTGCCGAAGGGAAGGGTCTGGAGAAGAAAGGGCCCTTCCCACCCTCCTCCTTGATGCTGAGGATGAGCACCTCAGCTGACTGAGCAAAGCACTCCCTGGCCTCAGCCTGAGTTTACTTAGACTAGATCCCCGGCAAAGTCAGCTCCAGGCCCTACCCTGAGACGGGCTTGGGGACTGTGCAGAAAGAGTCCTCTCAGGCTTAGAGGCGAGAGGCAGGACTCAGATCCAGCCTACCCCGGCCGGGCCAGGCATGGAGACCAAACTCCTCTACACTTTCTCAGAAGAAAAGAGAAACAGAAACGAAAGGCCAAAGCTGGGAATTCAGCGGCTGGCAATCTCCCAAGGGCTAAAGTTAGCTCCCGAAGCAAAAATGTTTAAGCGACACGCCAGCCAGACTCCTCAATCTTCAACTTCTGTTCTAAAGAATGTCCCTGTAGCACACAGTGGTGGACAAATATGCAAAAGGACAAACAAACAGATACACATACATACATGCACACATGGACATGTACATATACACATGCACATACATACACACAATGTACAGGGACACACATACATGCATGTACATGCACACGTATGCACACGACAGTAAGATCTGCTGCAGAAGGGAAGGGTCCGGAGAAGGAAGGGCCCTTCCCGCCTTCAAGGCTCCTTCCTTTGTAGCCCAGGCTCTGAGGACACCCACACCAGGTTCCCAGAACCCTCCTGATCCAGGGCCCACCAGCTGAGGGATTCCATGTTAGCTCATGGGGCGCACCACAGTGTAGAATCCTAGAAGGTTAGGGTTTAAAAGGTCTTTACTGTACACACCAAGCAGTAACTTGCATGATACCATGTAGACAGAGAGGCTGAGCCGGGTCCCAGCCCAGCCTTGGAAGAGTCCCAAGCCTCTGCTGCTTCTCTTGGGCATGAAGGCCCAAGCTTCATATCAACCCATCATACCTTAGTTAAAGGCAGGACATCTAAAAAGCAAATTTCCAAGGACAGTTGGTTTGATGGAATGAGGGGAGATCATTCAAAGGCAGGAAGAGTGGGGTTGAGCCTGGGGTCCATGATACTCACTGTTTTCAGCCAGAACAAAGCTGCCACACTCCTGGGAGTTATTGCCAGACTGGTCTGTCATGTTGACACTGAAAATGTCGTCGGCCATGAGGCGGAACACAGGCATTTGGCACGTGAACTGTGTGTGTGTGGTGTTGTGGCTGGACCTGCTCAGGCTGCAGGAGGTGACCTCGGTCTCCAGCTCCCCATAGTCATCTCTCCTTCAGGGACAGAATGTCCAGTCATAACTGGGGGAACTGGGGCTTGGGGTTGGGCAGGTGCCCAAAGCAAGGGGCCATGGTAGGGGCTAGAGATGAAGCTAGAGGACCCCAGTGCAATCAGCCCTCCCTTTCCTAGGTATCCCCTCCCTGCAGCATCAGGTGTGGGCTGAGTCCACACTCTGCTTGCATACCTCAAAAGGCCCAGGAGCTCCCTGCCCCAACCAGGAGCTCCCTGCCCCAACCAGGAGCTCCCTGCCCCAACCAGGAGCTCCCTGCCTCCGCCTTCCCTGGACCAGTCCTAAATGTGCCCCTGTTAGTCAAGGCTAGATTGCTACCCTACAGGAAATGGGGGTGGGGCTCTTCCCTCCTTTCTGTACAACACCACTGAATACCACGGCTCTGTGCTGTTACTCCCAGCTCTGTTGGAACTTCCAGGAACACTGTTCAGATGGGGTAGTGGCAAATGCTTTGCTTTTCTAACTCCGACTAGGCAGAAAGGATGGGTTTTAGAGTAAGAGCTGACAGATATTTATTTCCTTCTTTCCTTATAGGCCAATGTCTGAATGTTACCCTCTAGTACCAATATGGATGTGTAGACTTAGTTCTTTGCTAATTTTTCTGGAATAGGAAATTTGCCATACAATATTCTTTAAGCCTCCAGCCTGGACCACTGGAATGGCTGTCTGGAGGTCTTCCTGCCTTGTCCACTGTCTCTGAAATCTGTCCCTCTCCCTGTTGTCTGCTGCCCTTCCCACTCGACACAGTGGGCCCTCATCTGGCCCTCTTTGCCTCACTCAGCCTCACTCAGCCTTCTGTTCCTCAAACTCATGAGCTTTGTGTGTGTCTGGGCCTTTCCGTGTGCTTGGGATGCCCTTTCTGTAGCTGACTGGCTGCCACTGCCCATACAGAAAGGTCTGCATTGGCCACCACTGAATAGCCTGACTCCTCACCCTGCAGCCTTGAGCCTTGCAGGGTCCCAAGTCCCCAGAACACATCCAGCAGGGATTAATAAGTTCGGAGTGAATGAGAGTGAAGGGTTAATTCTCTTCATCCTGAGCTGAATAGGACCCACGGGCCATGTGACTACAGGCCAGCTATCAATCCCCCTGGACCTTCAACATCCTCATCTGGAACATGGTAGGAATAACTGTAACCCCATTCATGGCAACACACAGCACCTACTTAAATGCTTGGAAGGTCACCGGGACACTGGCCATCCCAGAATCCCCAACCCAGGCCAACCCAGGCAGACCTTGTGAGGGAGGGCAAGAAAATAAAATGCATGGAATGGGACAAGCCAGCCATGTTCTCCCAGTTGTGTGTTCTGGGCAAGTCTTGTGAGATCTGAGTGCGTCTCTGTAAGGCAGGGTCTGGCTCCCAGCTTAGTCTTTCTGAGTGGCATCCCGTTGCTTCTTGTTATCCCTACTGAGTGCAGCACAGGTCAGATTAGCCCTGGGCTCCACAGCCAGCTCTTCCACAGCCCACCAGCCTCTCTGAGGTCACTCACCAGGTGAGAGTGAGCACACTGGGTTGGAGGCTCCGAGTCTCCAGGACACAGGTGACAGTCCACAAGAAGTCAGTGTAGCAGGTGAGGTCCAGGCAGCCCCAACCTGAGGGCACAATGGGGAAGCCTTTTAGGGGTTCCAGGGCTGAAGGCAAGTTTGTGTGGAGTCATCAGCTGGATGAAAGGTTAAGACATGGGGACTCCTGTCACCTAGAATTCCCCCTGTGCATCCCAACTTTTCAGGGCTGGCCATGGTGACAAGATCTTCCTAATGTAAAATCAGGCCCCATGTCTGGGACCTGAGTCCCTGTCACTCCTTCAGGATGTCCTGCTCAAGTAAGATGCCCTGAACTCCCTGTAAGCAGGTGAATGGAGCCACACTGACCCGTGTACCCCTTGAGAGGGCAGGGCACCCCCCAAGGGCAGAGAAAGTGGCACTGGCCTAAGCACCCTCCCAGAGGATAAGGACCCCCTCTCAAAGCCATGGAAAGTGGCAGTGCCCCATGTATCCCCTGAGATGGTGAGGACCCCTGAGGCCAAGGAGAGTAGCACTGGCCATGGCTCCAAAGGATGAGGGGTTCAGGGAGGAAGTATGAGAAAGTGGGGGAGACCTTGGCAGCCTGCAGAAAAAGTCTGTCACCCCAGAGTCACCAGGATATGAGCAAGAGGAAGACCCTATCAAGAGACCGGCGGGGACAGGCAACACCCTCCCCCAGCCCCCGTCATTGCTCCACTTTCTGAAGGCAGGCACGTTGGGCGCAGGGCACTCCTGGCATCCCAGCCAGGAAGTAGAGGCAGGAAGATCTCCAGGTTAAGGCTAGCCTGGGCTGCACAACCAGATCCTATCACAAAATATGGGAAACAGACACTGGAACTTGCTAGCCACAGAGCCAGCCAGACCTTACTTCTGGAACTGACAGATATACAGCTGATCTTGTGTGTGGGGTGGGTGCACGTATGCACACAGGCTCATGGAAGCCAGAGGTTGATCTTAGATATTTTCTTCTACCTCCATCCTTATTTAGTGTTTTTCTTTAATTTTCATTTTACATGTATGTTTTGCCTATATGTATATAAGTGCAATGCCCACAGATGGCAGGAGAGGGCATCGGATCCCCTAAAACTGAAGTTAAGGGTTGTTATTAGCACCATGGGGGTGCTTGGAAACTGAACCCTGGTCCTCCACAAAAGCAGCCAATGCTCTTAACCACTTAGCTATCTCTCCAGCCTCATCCACCTTGTTTTTGAGACAGGATCTCTCACTAAACCTGGAGCTGGATGATTTGACTGGACTGACTGCCCAGCCAGCCCATAGGGACCACCTGTTTCTGCCTCTCCAATGTTGGGGTTACAGGTGCGTTCTACTGCACCCAGCTTTTTACATGGGTGCTGGGATGGAGCTCAGATGCTCATGCTTGCAATGCAACAAGCACTCTACAGCCTGAGCCACCCCCCCCCCCCACTAATCTGTTCTTTGTCTTAGCAGTGTACAGGGACAGAGGCAGACAGCCATCCCAGCATAGACACTATGTAGCAGGGTGGCCATGGGGCCTGTGTCTTCCCTGAGGCTCATTTTCCTTCACTGAAAACTGTATGTGCTGGAAGCACAGAGCCCAGGAGCCACAGGAGGCGATGAGCCCACCTCAGTGAGCCACAGGAGGCGATGTGCCCACCTCAGTGAGCGACAGGGGCCTGTTATCCACTCCCATGTGTGTGAGGCCTGACAGGGTTTTCCAGAACCTCAGAGGGTGTCGCCACCAGAAAGGGAAAATAAAAGTTGGGCATCTGCTTCCTGTGGGAGCTATTTGAGGCACTGGGTCTTTTCGGTAAAAACCAGAACGATGCTGCTGAGTCAGCAGAACAGCCAGCAGCAGCTTCCCTGAGCTCTGCCTCCCCAGTCTTCACCTCCCCTTCCCCAAGCCTGCTGAGGGTCAAATGGAAAAACAATTCATAAAGAACGAAGGTTAGACCAAGGACAGGACTTCCTCCCTGGGAAGTAAGGACCCTTTCAGTTAGCTTAGTTCTGGTAAATGGAGAACGGATCATTGAACTCCAGAATGAAACAAGAGGTCAGCAGCTGACAGCCATGCTCAGTAGCCCACAAGGCCAAGCAGCCTTTGCTCAGCTTTATGAGGAAGGGGAGCCCCCTTTTCCCCACTGAGGGTGAGACTTACCACCACTGAGGATCAGCAGGAGCAAGGGAGTGGCCAGGCCCCACAGCATGCTGCAACCAAGCCTGCAAGAGAAGCACAGTGTGTCCTGGGCCAGCCTGGGCCAGCCTGGGCACCCGGAGCAGCCTACAGCTTCCAAAGAACTCATCCATGGCTGGCCCACCAAGGAGCTCCCTGTTGAATACTGTAGATGAGGTTAGCCACAGTGAGGCTTCTAATTCCAGCAGGAAGCTCAGGCTAGCACCCAGGAGTACCCTAGCAAAACCAGGCCACGAAACAAAACTGCCCAGACCCCTGGATGGCTGAGACGAATGGAGGGAGCAGAGTTGTTGTGGGCCGAAAGCAGCCACAGGTGGCCCATGCCAGGCTCCTAGCAACTCTGGGCCTCTTTGGGGAGAGACCCAGTGGGGTCCCAGCCCAGTGGGACCACCTCCCTAAGCTCAAGCCACCCCAGGCTCAGGAGCCCCACCTAGGACAGCTACGCTAGGGTATGATTGTGACTGGGCCTTGAGGACAGCTGGCTCATGCAAGGGTCAAGACCCCCGTGGCCTTCCCCAGACACCATCCTAGCCCTACAGTAAGAAACCCCTCACCTGGAGTTCCCCAGATGCTACAGGGCTTAAGTGACCTTGCTGACTATTACCAAAGAAGCTGGGAGGAGTGAGGTCCAGCTGGGTGTAACTTTTAAAGAAGAACAGGTCTGGGGAAGGAGCGCAGTGGTAGACCATTTGCCTAGCATGTGTGAGGAGCGGTGAGAGGACCGCAGGGGACAGAAGGAAAGAAAGGAGGAGTCACCCAAGCTGGCTTGGCTGTGCCTTCCCACCTGAGCCCCTCCACCATACCATGCTGGGTATGAGGCCTCTACCCTATGTGAGCAGATGTGTGCATGCCTTCAGACTTCCCAGCTTCCAGACCTGAGTCACATGATTTGTTACAGCAGCAGAGTGGATTAAACAGCCCTGTTATCACACCACAGGAGGGTGGCACCAAGCCTGGCCTTCCCTATTGTGTCACCTCTGTAACTCCCGGCCCAGGCCAGCAGAGCTCTGCCTATATCTCACCTCAGCCATAGGAAAAGTAGAAGTTCTTCTGTCCTTTGTCAAGAGCTGCCCCCCCCCCCCCCACACACACAGGCTACAGGCTTTGCATAGGACCAGACAGCCTCCTGCTTTGCCTGCCTGGAGCGACCACCCTTCTCATGACATGCTCCTTAAATTACAGCCCCTCTGTGTGGTCCACAGAGCAGGCATCTGAACCAAGCCTGGCCAAGTAGGGGGGTTTGGCCCCACATACCCTGACCAGCCATAGCCACTGACTCAGGCAGGACACATCCCAGGGCAGCAGTCCTGGGCTCAGCTCTAGAATTCCAGCATGGGGAACCTACTAGATACATGTAGCCATCTAAATCACCACTGAGAGATGTAGCCTGACTGGAGAGGGTGAGCGTGCTGAGTTAAAGACACCCAGTGACCCAAGTTTGTTTCTACATTTTGTCACCATGACAAGAATACCTAGTGGAAGCAAACTAAGAAAAGAAACCTGGGCTCACAGTTTCCGAGGGTTCAGCCTGGCATGGTGGAGAGGGTGTGGAAGCAGCTCAGGCATGGTGACAGGAGCGTGTGACAGACACAGTTCATTCATGTGATGACGAGGCCAAGGAGCAGAGAGTGAAGTGGGAAGCAGGGTGAATAAGATCACCACCTTCACAGGCCACCCCAGGGACCACTCCAGAGACCTCCCTCCTGCAGCTGAGCTCCACCTCCCCAGATAGCACCACCAACTGGGGGTTTGAACACAGGACCTTATGAGGGACACTTTAAGTTCAAACCATAATGGCAGAGCCTCACTTGAGGCTGGATCAAGTTGTATGTGGTGTCCACATCTGAAGCTTTCACTGATGTGAACCCCAAATGCCCTCCCACTGTGCTGTTGCATTTCTATTGCTTCTACCAAAGAAGAATGGCTGAGGGCCCTGCCGTCAGCAGTGAGCTGGTCCCTGATCCTTCTGCTTTCTGGCCTTGGTTGCTGTCTTTGAAATGGGGACATTCTTTTTTTTTTTTTTCAACACAGTGTCTCCCTGTAGCCCCAGCTGTCCTGGAACTCACTCTGTAGACCAGGCTGGCCTTGAACTCACAAAGATCCACTTGCTTTTGCCTCCCAAATGCTAGGATTAAAGGCATGTGCCACCACGCCTGGCTCAAAATGGGGACATTCTATCCCTACACCTCACAGCTCAGAGCAGCCAGGTAGCAGGACAGTGTCAGGTGTGAGCAGTCCTCAGCCACTGTCTGCATGGACCACACTATCTGAGCACAGGCCAGGGCCGCACTCACTGCCTCTGCACAAGAAGACTTCTCTGTCTTGGGGCTGGAGAGATGGCCTAGCAGTTAAGGGCACAGACTGCTCTTGCAGAGGACCCGGGTTCGATCCCCAGCACCCACATGGTGGCTGAGAACTGTCTTTAACTCCAGTTCCAGGGGAATCTGACGCCCTCTTCTGACCTCTGTGGCATTGCACGACACAGGTGCACTAACTTACATGCAGACAGTATGCTCAAACACATAAAAAATAAATAAAATTAAAAAAAAAGAAGACTTCTGTCCCTGAACCACAGCCCTCCCACCCTTAGCATACAACCTTCATGCGTCTCCTGCTCTGTCCTTGATGAGGTGCTGCAATGCTTCAGAACCTCTGCTATTCACTCATCAACTCCAGGGCTTCTACACTGTTTATCTTTACCTTGTACCATCCCCTGCTCCCCCCACGTTTTTTTTTTTTTTTTTTTTTTTTTTTTTTTTTTTTTTTTTTTACTTTAATAAACATGTCCCTCAAGAAGAAAATGTGTTAATGATCTTCGGCATTATACCAGGATAAAACAGAGAGGGCGCTCAGCACGCTGCAGAAGTAAGAAGAAAATCCAGTGTTTCTTTTTCTTTGTTCCATTTTTTTTTGGTTCAAAATTTTATTTTGAAATCTTACGTTTCTTGCCTAGACAAAAAAGGTGAAACAAGACAAACACTGGTAATTTATTAAAACCTACAGATATGCAAGACCTGTAATTTTTAGATCAAAACAATCTTTTTAAATGCTGATTAACAATTTGGTTTTCCATTTTTTTAAAAAGGAAGACCAAGGTCTCCCCTGTTAAGCTGAGCTTTCGGCTGGTTGTCTGGGAATGGCCTATCTAGACAGAAGCTGCTCAGTCTCACAAGATGCCCCCTCCCCCGCCGCCCTCACAACATCAGAAGTGGATGGTGATTAAAGGTGTGTGGCACCAAGCCTGGTTAGTGTTTCTTTTTTTAAAAATTTTTATTTGTTTATTTTTAAGGGATTCTACAACATAAGAGCACCATTGAGTGTTTCTTTTTTAATCATGTTGATTTATTTTGTGTGTCCATGTGTGGGCACACATATGATGGTCAGAAGGACCCGACCTAAGATACTGCAAAGATACATGACAGCTATGTTTTTTGCAGCTCCCTGTTCACAATAGCACAAAAGCTGGAACCAGCCCAGGTGCCTCTCAACTGACGACGTGGATGATAGAGGAAAATTGTGAAGATAAAAAAAAAAAAAAAAAAAAAAGGAGTACTAAAGCAAAAGAGAAGGGACAACATCATGAAATTTGGCAGGTAAAATGGATGGGACTGAAGACATTATGTTTATTAATAAGTGAGAGTAACAAACAGATAGCGCCCAGATCAAAAAACACACACACAAAATGGTTTGTGCCCTGCATTAAGGTGGATGCTAGTACCAAAAACCAACCACAGATTTAAATATTTGCTCATGGAGACGGAGGCATTAGTAATACAGAAAGGAACAACAAGAAAGAGAACTGCCATTCATGAAAATGGGAACCTAGAAATGGTGAATTGTGAAGGGGGATGGGTGGGGAGGAGGGAAACGGAGTTTTGTCTATATGATTAAAGGGCCATATTTAATTGACGTAGCTTAGCAAGTACCCAGTTCCGCCTAAACACTGTCTACAGGACACATGGGTGTTTTGTTTGTTTTTTCAGGTTCTTAGGTAAAAGTAAAAGTAAATATGTGTTATATTAAACAACATTGGTTACAGATCCCAGGATCTGATAAAATAAAAATGGTTTCAATTGCATTCTGAAAATAAGGAGATTAATTCGCTGTTGCCCACCACTTGCTTTACATAAAATATTTTGCTAGGCAGCACAAACTTGGGATGGAACATACAATTGTTTCTCTAGTAAGTTTTTGTTTTGTAAGTATCACCTTGTGAGCATTCTCTTTTAAGATGATTTAATGTAAAAAATTAATTTGCTTTCCCAAGTTAATTCATATTTCTAGTCACCAAAACACATGGGTGGAGTTGATGAATCTGTGCCTTGACTCCACCCGTATAGAGTATAATTAATGGCTTTCTGTGAGACGTCCATCGCAAAAAACAAAATAAAAAAAAAAGGGGGGGGGGGGTGATACGGGATGATAAGACAAGGGACTGGAAACCTTTTTCATCAAAACCCCCCTGCAACTTCAAATCTTTAAAAACTAACTACTATGGAAAAAATTTGTTGTTTCCAAACAGGACAAAATACGTCCAACATTAATGGCTGGAGAAAGAAAAAGATACGGTTTGCTCCATTGAGTAGGAATTGTACAAAAAGTGGGCAACGGAAAAGGGCCTGACCCCGTTACAACATTCAGGAAAGGAAACGAAGAAGGCCTCAGATTGCCCCTATAAACATCGAACCCCTTCTGTGGGATCCTACATGTTAACAACTTAGTTTTCTAAAATGAGTCCTCTATATGAAACTTTACCTTTCTGGTTGCCACACCGGTTTCTGAATATGGAGAGGACGTCCCTTGCCCTTCACCCACCATGAGAACAAGGAGAAATAGGACAATGATGAGGTCGCTTCCCAACTGTAAATTGGAGACAACTATTGTAGGAGGTAAATCTGTCTTTATAAAAACCGGTAAAAAAAATCTTTTTCTTTTTAATTTGACTACTAGACATGGGAAACTGTGGAAGGGATTACTCTCTGTTTCAGAAACCAAATATAATACTAAAGTCCTAGGCCTATGCACTCAGGCAAAATATATTATACCAGGAAAGCTCTGGACATCAGCAATGGATTGTTCTAACAGGTGGATGTTGGCCAGGGGATCAAGGCCCCACAAAAGGTAAAACCTCCTTGCCTCTAAACTGGCATACCTACAAGAAGAGAGGAGATAAGACACTGCTGCCGAAGACTGAAACGTTAAACATGGAAAGGGAGTTATTGAGACCAAACATGCAAATGTGTCAGATGGCCTCCTGGAATGCCAGAAAGTGTTACCAGAGGCCACTAAACCAATAAAGGAAATATGGGTCTCCCTAAGTCAAGCAAGACTCCAACGATAGCACCAGCTACACCTCACCACCTCACCTGCCTGGAAAATACTGTGCAGCAGAGGCAGCCATGTGCCTGTATATCCCAAATCTAATTGGCTATTTGGCTCTCCCCTTGGAGAAAATAAGCCCCCCCCCCACGACCCCACAACGATGTGGGTGGGCACCCCTTTGAGGCCACAAGCTTACAATATTTACAGGGGTTTAGGAGGGGGGGGGGGGGGGAAGGGGGGGGGGGGGGGGGGAAAAAGGGGGGGGGGGGGGGGGGTTGGGGGAATTTTTGGTGGTTGGTTTTGGTGGGTTTTGTTTTTGGTTTTATAAACTCCCCATAAGCCCCTGTCATATTTAACATTGGGTAAAATTGTAATTCATGGATTTAAATATCCAAACATGTGTCTATGCTAAAGTTAACCTACCATAACTTTAGTGCTGCTTAAATATACCTATATGATTCTTAATTGCTTGTTCTTCATTAGTAGGATCGAAAGGTTTTACCTGGACAAACTGTCAGCCCAATGAAAGGAAACAGCCAGAAGGTGACCAGAGTCCAAGTCAACAGCTCCAGAGAGAGTGACTGTTTTTTAAACCTCCTCAATCACCCCTGTGCCCCTTTTTCTAAGGCTAGGGAACAACCGGCGGAAGAGGGGGGCCGTGGTAGAATGTTAAGGGCTGAGATTGGGGTGATAGCGAAACTACGCAAATGTAGTACCCCTGGACAGTCCATTTGATCAACTTGATTTGAACAAACAACCTGTCAACCCCCACTGGATGTGGGGCTGTAGGTGTTGGGCCCAACAACAGCCTGCAGATAGGTTTTTTTTGCATGAAGATGCTTGTAATCATGGATTATAACTTATAGCCTTAAAAATATGAAAAAAAAAAAAACCAGAGAAGATGCAAAGGACCAGTTTTAATGGCAGAATGCATGAAAATCTGGGATGGGGTGAGGTGGGGGGGGGAAGGGAAGGGAAATAAGCCTGACCTGAATTGGAAAAATGTATTGAAATGCCAAAAGCAATCCAAATAAAACTATTAAAAAAAAAAAAAAAAAGAAGACGACCTAAGAAAGTGGTTCTACAGCCAGGTGTAGTGGATCATGTCTTTAATCCCAGCACTCAGGTGGCAGAGGCAGGCTGATCTCTGTGAGTTCAATGCCAGGCTGGCCTACAAAGCAAGTTCCAGGCCACTGGGGCTACAGGGAGACCCTGTCTCAAAAAGACCAGAAAAAAATGTTGGTTCTTTCCTTCCTTCGTGTGTGTGCTGGGAATTGAAATTCAGGTCATCAGGCTAAGCACCTTACCTGCTGAGCCACCTCACCAGCCCATATAAGTGTTTCTTAAACAAATATATGAACTTACCATGAAATTAAGCCGAGATATAAAAGGAAAGAAAAGAAAGAAAAAAGATGGTAGGAGCCAGAGTCTAGTAGGTCTTTCTTTAAAAGACAGGGACAAGGTGTCAGGTGTGCTGAGGGTGGGCCAGCACCCAGTGACAATACTGGTTCCCTGCCGTGCGGGCTGAGTGACTGCTCCTTTGCAGGATGACAGATGGGAGGCCACCCTCCCACACTGTGGTCTGGGGACATGTCACAGTACAAGGGAAGAGCGACCTCAATGACGAAGGCTTCCTCTTCACGCCCCTAACACCTCGCTCCTCCCACCCCTCTGGCCTCTCTGCCCTATACATGCCTACTTGTGTGTCTCTGGCTCAGGTTAACTCCTTGAATGCAAATGAGACCCACAAGATGTTCAGCAGGAGGTATCCCAAGAGTAAGAACTCTGCAGACCCAGCAGACAGAAGAGCACGGGAGGTCTCCCACAGTCCAGCTATGTGTTCTTGGGGAGGTGACCTGCCTCTCTGATTCTGTATTCTCATTTAACAGTGGGGGTTGAGGGTCTTTGCTAAGGTTTGTTGTGAGTTCCAAACACATTATCTCATGAGGAGCCCCATTGCAGTTTAATGCACTCTGGGCTTGGAATGATTCAGACTGTCAGCTGGCCAAATTTCAGGAACTTGTGGGTAAGTGAAGAAACTTAGGGGTAAAAAATCAGACTGAAGTCAGGGCTCAGAGACTATGCAAGAGCTTAGCTTCTCAGCCAGTAGAGAAATGCAAATCAAACCACAACATATCAGATCGTTGATGGCCTCACAGGCTGCTGCAAATCTGACATATAGGAACTCATGGCTGGGGAAAAGTGAATTGATATGATTGGTCCAATGAATAGTTTGCCATGATCTAATGAGGAGCTTCCCTGAGAGCCAGTCAAACCACTCCCAACACTGGGAAAGAACTCTTCAATGCACACAAGACTTCAGAAGGGTTTACAGCTGCAGCAGTGCAAGAAACATCGGGTGCTGAGGAACACAGTGCCCAGTGTAGAAATGACACTTCCCACAGCCCACAAATAGAAGACATGACTCAGACACAATGTCAGGAAAGAACAGGCACAAAAGCATCATCCCCTTCTCACTCAGAGCCTCGCGACAATTCTATGTGTTGTTTAAGTGGGTAGACATATGTCATATAACATGAAAGATAAAGGTCTAATTTTGAATAGTGTAGAGTTTCCAGGGTCTCCACAGTTTGTCAGAGCCAAGTGACGATACCACAGGTGCTGGTTACATTATTGTCAATCCTTTTTCCTATGTCTAAACCAATCCTGGAGTTTTAAGTGTGAGTGAATCTGAGTGGTATGAAAGAACACATGGAGCAAGGCCTTGGGGTAATGGAAGGGCAAGTGTCAGAGCAATGTTCCTCTGAGAGGCACTGCAAATGAACCAGATACCCAGGGGCAGCCTGATGAGAAAGCTGAGAGAAGGCCGATGGCTGAGAGGAAAGATGGGTGAAATCATAGTTCTTCTCAAGTGACTTTTCCAAGTTACTGAAAATGGGTAGCAGGCCACAAAGCCTGGTGTAAAGCATCTGTAATGGGCTGAGAGGCCAAGAGGAGCTTTTAGCAGCTTCACAGAGCTGAGGGAAGAACTCGGGTCCCAGTCAGTGTTCAGTCACTCACCAAAGGCTGAGAAGGAAAATCTGGAATAGCTCTGACTCCACTGTTGCAGGATCTGCCTGTGTGCAGCATGTCTGTTAGAAGAGAGTTAAAATCATCCAGGAAAGCATTAGCTTCATTTAAAGACTATATCTTCATTCATAGTGCACAGTGTTCAGTTAAAATGGCAGGGCAAGCTAGAAACAGTGCCAACAAAGCAGAGGAAAAGAACAGAAACATGCACTGGGATTCAGAGATCAACAGTGCAGACATCATTTAAAGTGACCATGATTGTTATGTTTAAGAGTTCTTGGGATTGGAGAGTGTAGCTCTTTTATACAGTACAGGTTT
Source organism: Rhizomys pruinosus (assembly GCA_009823505.1). NCBI lineage: Eukaryota > Metazoa > Chordata > Mammalia > Rodentia > Spalacidae > Rhizomys > Rhizomys pruinosus. The sequence continues at coordinate 528,125 of VZQC01012849.1, read as the reverse complement.
ATCAGGTACAAGGACCTGATTTCAGTCTGTAATGAGAGAGGGGAGAGAGAGAGAGAGAGAGAGAGAGAGAGAGAGAGAATTCTACTAGTTCTACTTAAAAATGAAATCTCGTGACTTAAAACGTACCATAGCTGGAATGTAAGTAACTGAAGAGATGGGTTCAGCAACAGATCAGAAACATCAAGGAGAGGATCGGTGAGCTGGAAGATTTCTCAACAGAAAACAGACTGTAGAACACAGATGGAAAAGCCTTCAGAGATTCAGAAGAGCAATTAGAGGCACCAGAAGCATTATGGAGAGCCTCCCGTGCACCCTCATTGTCCAATGAACCTAGGAGCACAGACACCCATCGTAACCATTAAATGTGATGCTCAGTGTGAGATTTCCACAGTTCCATTTATCATATTCACTTGCCTTCATTTTTAAAGAATATATATTCCTTTTATGTGTATTATGAATATTATATATTAGTTTGTTCTTTTTGATGGCAGCCTTTGTTTGTGTGGTTAATTTTTGGGGACAGTATGCACTATGGAGCCCAAGGTGACCCTAACTATCAGCCTGGCTGGATTCATGAAGACCCAGGAGATTATACTTGGGTACCTGTGAGGAACTTTAGAGATTATTTTACCCTTGGCTCTGGCCTGCTAAAGGGATCACTCCCTTGGTGGATGCATAATAACAGGGTATTGTTGGGATGTGGGAAAGTAGGAGGAAGGGGGTCATGAAGGTGTGTCCTATGGTCTGCACCCTGCCCTGGCCACCTCCTGTATTCTCTTTTCTGTCCTTTTTCTCTGCTTTCTCGCCACCATGGCACGAATGGCTCTGTTTCCAGGTGCCCTCCCCAATATAATAGAGTAATACCTGTGCAACTGTGAGCCAAGAACACATCTTTCTCTCCTTAAATTGCTTCTGTTAGATAGTCGGTCAGGGTAATAAAAAAAGGAACTGTGGGCATGGTGGCACATGCCTTTAATCCCAGCACTTAGGAGGCAGAGGCAGGCTGATCTCTGAGAGTTCAAGGCCAATCTGGTCTACATAGTGAGCTCCAGGCCAGCTAGGACTAAAGGGAGACCCTGTCTCAAAAAGACAAAAAGAAAATGGAATTAAGTTAATAAAGAACAGAGAGAAAGAGAGAGAGAGAGAGAGAGAGAGAGAGAGAGAGTCAGAACAGGATACCTACTGGCTAAGTTGGCCTGGAACTTGCTATGTAGACCAGGCTGGCCTTAGACTCATAGAGAGTCACCTGCTTCTGCCTCCTGAGTGCCGGGAATAAAGGCATGCACCACATCCAGGCTGGCTAACAGTTTTTCCAAATTAACTGAGCCAAGGATTAAAAAGTTTCCACAAATCCCCAAAAAGGATAAATTTGAAGAAAACCCATCTACACCCATGTGCTAGATAGCTTTAGTGTCAACTGGACACACCTGGGTTGAGGGAGCCTCAATTGGGGAATTGGCTCCATTGTTGAGCAATGTGGGAGGGCCCAGCCCACTATGGGTGGTACCACCCCTGAGCAGGTTGTTACGTTCAATATAAGAAAGCAGGCTGGGCATGGGCCAGGGGAGCAAACCAATAAGAAGTGTTCTTCCATGGCCTGTGCTTCAGCTCCTGTTTCCAGGTTCCTGCCCTGAGTTCCTACCTTGGGCTCCCTCAGTGATGAACTATGACCCAGGAGATATGAGCCAAATAAACCCTTTCCTCCCAAGTTGGTTTTGGTCAGAGTGTTTTGTTGCAGCAATTGAAGAGAAACTAGAACAGCACATCATAGGAGAACTTTGTTTTTCTCCTAGTGCTTCATGCATGCTAGGCACACACTATACCCACTGAGCTACATCCCCAGTCCTAGAAAAGGTATATATAAAAAATTAAAGACAATAGCCAGCTGTGGTAGCATACACCCTTAATCCCAGGACTTGGGAGGCAAAGGCAAGAAGATCTCTCTCAGATGAAGGACAGCCTGGTATTCACAGAGTTCAAAGCTAACTAGGGCTATAAGGAGACTCTGTCTCAAAAAACCAAACAAAATTAAAGGCAAAGATAAATTAAAAGTACTGCAGAGGGATAAAATATATTTTACCATTAAAGAGGAAATAAGATGATTGACAGCAGACTTTCTGCAGAAATGACAGAAGACAGAAAACAATGGAGCACAATCTTAAAAAGCTGAAAATTTAAAATGTCACCATATAATTTTACATCAAGCAAAAATATCTTTAGGGTCTTTGCCCATAGCTCGCTTGGTTGAGTGTTTACCTCACATGCTTGAAACACTGGGTTTGATGCATAGCAGCAAATAAACTAGGCATGGAAGCACATTCTATCTCAACCAACCAACCAACCAACCAACTAAAGTCCCCCACTAAAAACAACAAAATAATACATATATTATTCATATATTATATATAAAGGATATATATGCATATTCTTAAAAATGAAGGCAAACTCAATATGATAAATGGCTCAATGAAAATTTCACACAACATATTCACTGGTGACTATGAGAAACTTTGCTCTTAAACATATGAACAAGACAAGGATTTCAGCCTCAGCTGAAATTCTAGCTAATGTGATTAAGTGGGAAAAAGAAACTAAAGAGATCCAGATTGGAAGAGAAGTAAATTATTTCTCTTTTCATGTGACATAATCTCGTAAATACAAAATAAAATAAATCCACAGGGGACAGGGGGGCTATGTGCCCCAGTTCCAAGCCCACAGAAGAATCACACTGGGCTCCACAGGGTACAGCTGCCATAGAATTTAATGAAAAGCCCATAAATAAGCCCATGCATTTATGCTCAATTAACTTTTTTTTAAATTTTATTTATTTCTGTATGTGTATGAATGTACTATCTGCATGCAAGTTTGTGCACCCGTGTCGTGCAATGCTGCGGAGGTCAGAAGAGGGTCTCAGATTCCCCTGGAACTGGAGTTCTCCTGGAATTGGAGTTTCAGACGGTTCTCGGCTGCCATGTGGATGCTGGGGATCGAACCCGGGTCCTCTGCAAGAGCGGTTGGTGCTCTTAACCGCTAGGCCATCTCTCCAGCCCTCAATTAACTTTTTATACAGGTTCTAATTATGTATCCCAGGCTTATACACACCAAGGATGAATGCCATCATCTCTCAGATAAGCAGAAAAAGTTGTCAAAGGAAGGGCACTAAGTAAGGGCAATATAGGGTAACATTATTTATTTATTTATTTATTTTTATTTACTTTCTTATGTGTATGAATGTACTGTCTGCATACAGGTTTGTGCACCCATGTCATGCAATGCTGTGGAGGTCAGAAGAGGGTGTCAGATTCCCCTGGAACTGGAGTTAAAGATGGTTCTCAGCCGCCATGTGGGTGCTGGGGATTGAATCTGGATCCTCTGCAAGAGCAGTTGGTGCTCTTAACTGCTAGGCCATCTCTCCAGCCCCAGGGTAACATTTTTTTAAAAAAAAACAAGATGAAGTCTTGCTACATAACCCAGGCTGGCCCAGAACTCCTAGGCTCAAGCAATCCTTCTGCCTTAGTTTCCCAAGCAGCTGGAGCTGCACACACACCACCATGCATGGCTGAGAATAATAATAATTTCCAAAAGTTGATTATTCTAGAAATAAGAATAGATGGAACAAAAAAAGGACAAAAATAAGAAGATGGTAGGTCTAATCCCAAGCACAAGCATTTCTACTAAGTATAAATGAACCTTTGAAAGTCTGTTATCTATTCCCAATATTTAGTGAATAAAGGAGAAACTTTATATGATCATTTACTAGGTTCAGAAAACAAACATATTTATTGAATTTATCATTTATGATAAATTCCCATTTATCATTTATGATAAACAACCATTTATCATTTTTAAATCTTGTCAGAAAATATAATTCTTCAATTCTAGGAATATCAGGAAGACGTATTTTTTTTTTTCTTTTGTTTTTTTTTTTTTTTTTTTTTTTTTGTGGTTTTTTTTTTTTTTTTTTTTTTTTTTTTTTTTTTTTTTTTTTTTTCCCCTTCCCTTTTCCTCCTTTTTTTGTTTTTCTCTTCCCCCCCACCCCCCCAAAAAAAAAATTTTTTCCTTTTTTTTTTTTTTTTCTTTTTTTTTTTTTGTTTTTTTTTTTTTTTTTTTTTTTCTTTTTTTTTTTTTTTTTTTTTGGCCTTGAGCCAGGGTCGCCCTGTAGCGCGGCTGTCCTGGAACGCTACGTCCATATAGACCAGCGTGGCGTGAAACTCACAAAACACTGCCTGCCCTGCCTCCACTTAAGTGTTGGGATAAAAATTAAAATCTGACTGTGCACCACCACGCCCTGTCTAGTGCCACACACACTAACCTCTACACAAAATTCACACACACATATGCACATGCATGCATGCACATACAGTTATACATAGCAAACATTATCCAGAAGGCCAAATAGTGAACATTTTTTCAAGTCAGGGTCTTGTGTTCCCAAGCTGGCTCCTGATCCTCCTTGTGGAGTTGTGAATTCTCCTGCTGTATGAATGCCAATGGCTTGAAAGAAGCCTGAAGAGTTGGTGGAGGGCCAGCTTGGTATGACTGTGCTTGAATGCTTGCACTTGGTAGAAGCCTGCAGAGTTTGGCTAAGACTCTGCCCTTGAATGTGTGTGGAATGTAAACACAGGGATCATCACATATATTATTGCTGAAACCCAATGTCACTATGTTCCCTGTTTACTTTTACGGCTAGGCATAGTGAACCTTGGATTCTGTTTTTCTCCTGAAGCCTTCTAGGATGTATACATTGTGTAGCTTTCTGTAATTGTCCTGGGGTAACCTCTGCAAGCTGTGAGAGATATAAAAGCTTAAGATTCAGAAGTAAACTTCGTCACTCTTCCTTCGAGTTGGTTACCCATGTCCTACATCAGAGTGGTTTCTCAGAACCTAGAGTTCCTCACGCTCCTGCCTCATACCTGAGTGCAGAGATTACAGGTGTGTATCAGGATGCCGAACTCAAACACTGAACAGTTTATTTTTGAGAGCAAGGGGAAAAACCCCCAAGAAGGTCTAGTTGTTCAAGATGCCTTAATACAATAAAACAGTAACAAAAATTAACTTAGAAAGTTTAGAAAGCCAGGAGGTTAAGAGCACCGGCTGCTCTTGTAGAGGACCTTGTTCAGTTCTCAGCACCCACATAATGGCTAACAACCATCTGAAACTCCAGTTCCAGGGGATCTGATCCCCTCATCTGGCCTCTGTGAGCATTGTAGGCACATGAAGTACTTACATACATACAGGTAAAATGCTCATACCTGCAGTGGTATAAGGAGACAAGTCCAGGTATTCCACAGACAATTGTTAAGAGAATTCTACCAAACATTTAAGGATGATTCACACCAATCTTCAAATGTGTACAAGGAACTGAAGAGGAAGGAACATTTCCAAACTAATTTTCTAAGACCTTGCTGCCAAACCCACAAAAAGATACAATAAAACTGTAGACCAATGCCCCTGAGGAATGTATTTGCAAAAGTCCTCAAAAAAATACTAGAAAACCGGGGCTGGAGAGATGGCCTAGTGGTTAAGAGTGCTGACCGCTCTTACAGAGGACCCGGGTTCGATCCCCAGCACCCACATGGCGGCCGAGAACCATCTCAAACTCCAATTCCAGGAGAACTCCAGTTCCAGGGGAATCTGACACCCTCTTCTGACCTCTGCGGCATTGCATGACACAGGTGCACAAACCGACATGCAGACAGTACATTGATACACATACAGAAATAAATATAATAAAAAAAATTAAAAAAAATACTAGAAAACCAAACTCAACAGTAAATTAAAAGAATCATATGGTATGATCAAATGGGAGTTCTACCTGGAATGCAAGGATGGTTCCAATTACGACAATCAATTAATATACCACATTAACAAAATGAATAACAAAATCCACATGATCATTTTGGTTGGTAGAGAAAAATCATTTGGCAAGATTACCCACCACAGAGCTGAACATGGTGGTCATGCCTGCAATCTCAGCACTCAGGAGGCCAAGGCAGAAGGATTGTCATGAGTCTGAGGAACACCCTGCGCTATTTAATGAGTACTTGGCTAGCTAGGGATGGATGCAGGCCATATCTGTTACCTTTTCCTTTTTTGAGATAGGATCTCTCTGTAGCCCCAGCTGGACTGGAACTCACTATGTAGACCAGGCTGGCCTCAATCTCACAAAGATGCACCTGCCTCTGCCTCCCAAATGCTGGAATTAAAGGCGTGCACTCCCATGCCTAGCTAGGAAAGACATATCTGAAAGTCCGCAGCAGAAAAGTTTCTGTTTTCCTCCAAGATCAGAAACAAGGCAAGGAGGCTCACTCTCATCATTTTCACTCAGCATAATACCTGAATTTCTTTTTTTTTTGGTCTTTTCAAGACAGGGTCTCCCTGTAGCCCCAGCTGTCCTGGAACTCACTCTGTAGACCAGGCTGGCCTTGAACTCACAAAGATCCACCTGCCTCTGCCTCCCAAGTGCTAGGATTAAAGGCGTGCACCACCACACCCAGCTATAATACCTGAATTTCTAACTAGAGCAAATTAGGCAAAAAGCGAAAACAGAAGGGACTTAAAAAGACTTTGAAGCAAATCATCACTGTTTGAAAGTAACATAATCTTACATGTAGAAAATCCTCAAGATTTCACAGCAAAATAACTGGGAATGAACACTGGAATTTACCAAAGTTGAAGACTACAAAACCAAGACTCAAATGTTAGTTGTATTTTTCTACATACAAATAATAAATAATCTAAAAGGAAATAAAGAAAACAATTCCATTTATAATACCACCAAAAATAATAAAACACTTTACTTGAAGAAATGCAAACCATTACTGAAAGACATTAAAGAAGACAATAATAAATAGAAAGATATTCTATCTTCATGGATTAAGATGTCAATATTGCCTAAAAGAAAACTATACATTTAATGCAATTCTTACCAAAACACCAACGGTAGTTTTTTGTTTTTTTTTTTAGAAATAGAAAAATCCATCCTAGAATTCAAATGGAATCTTGAAGGAGCCTGAATAGCCAATCTAGAGAAGAAAGAACAAAGCTGGGGGCCTTCTGACCTCAAAACATGCCTAAAAAACTACAGCATTGTGTAGTGGAATACAGACATACAGTCCAATAGAAAAGAACAGAGAGCCCCAAACAAGCCCTCACAAGATGACCAAATGATCCTCTATCAAGGTGCCAAGACTCTAGGTGAAAAGATAGACGTTCAAGAAATAGTGTTGGGTTGGATGCGGTGGTGCACACCCAGCATTTGAGAAGTGGAAGCAGGATCATCAGAGTTCAGACTTGGCCTCAGCTGTATAGTGAGTACATACATGAAACTGGGTGTGGTGGTGTGAGCCTTTAATCCCAGCACTCGGGAGGAAGAGGCAGGTAGATCTCTGTGAGTTCAAAGCCAACCTGGTCTACAGAGCTAGCTCCAGGCCAGCTGGGACTAAAGGGAGACCCTGTATAAAAAAATGAAACCATATTTAAACAAACAAACAAACAACAAACAAACAAAGAACAAACAAACAACAAACAAACAAATCAGAAAACAAAATAAGTTATGTTGGAAAAACTGAATATCCACATGCCAAAGTATGAAGTGGAACTTTTTTTTTAATTTTTTAAATTTAATTTTTATTTATTTCTGTATGTGTATGAATGTACTGTCTGCATGCAAGTTTGTGCACCCGTGTCGTGCAATGCCGCGGAGGTCAGAAGAGGGTGTCGGATTCCCCTAGAACTGGAGTTCTCCTGGAATTGGAGTTACAGATGGTTCTGGGCCACCATGTGGGTGCTGGGGATCGAACCTGGGTCCTCTGCAAGAGCAGTCGGCGCTCTTAACCGCTAGGCCAACTCTCCAGCCCCAAAGTGGAACTCTTAAATACAAAAATAATCTCAAAGTGGACTGAAGACCTAAAAGTGTAAATGTCCTAGAAGAAAGCATATGGCAAACGTCCGTGACATGACTGTTGACAAGGGGCTCTAGGATGTGATACCAGATGCTTGGGCACCATAGGCAAAAACAGACAAACTTTAAGCAGCAAAGGGAGCCAGCAGAAGGCAAAAGTACTCCCAAACCAGATGTGAGACAAGGGCTTAGGGTCCAGAATATAGAAAAAGAACGCTACACTTGACACCACGCCCAATAGCTCAATATTAAAATGCGCCAAGGACTGGAACAGATATTTCTTGTTAAAAAAAATGGCGGCCAACAGACAGACAGACAGACACACACACACAAAGTAAAAAATTAATTTTTTTTAAAGATACATTTTGGGGGCTGGAGAGATGGCCTAGCGGTTAAGAGCACCGACTGCTCTTGCAGAGGACCTGGGTTCGATCTCCAGTACCCACATGGCGGCTGAGAACCGTCATTAACTCCAGTTCCAGGGGAATCCAACACCCTCTTCTGACCTCCAAGGCATTGCACAACATGGGTGCACAAACCTACATGCAGACAGTACATTCATACACATAAAAAATAAATAAAATTTTTTAAAAAAAGATACATTTTGGGCTGGAGAGATGGATTAGCAGTTAAGAGCACTGGTTAGTCTTGCAGAGGACCCAGAATTTGGTTCCCAGCATCCACATAGTGGCTAATAACCGCCCTTAACTCCAGTTCCAGAGAATTCAATGCATTACATGAACACAGTCAAAACACTCATACACATAAAATAAACATAAAAACACGAATAAAAATCTTTTAAAAATGTTCAGCAAGAACTTTAAAAAGATGTTCAGCTGGGCGTGGTGGCACACGCCATTAGTCCTAGCACTTGGGAGGCAGAGGCAGGCGCATCTTTGTGAGTTCAAGGCCAGCCTGGTCTTGTTTTGAACGATTTTTTAAAAGAGCAATGTAAGGGGCTGAAGAGATGGCTCAGCAGTTAAGATCACTGACTGCTCTTGCATAGGACCCAGGTTCAATTCCCAGCACCCACATGGTGGCTAAGAACCATCTTTAACTCCACTTCCGGGGGAATGCGACACCCTCTTCTGACCTCCAAGGCATTGCATGACACGGGTGCACCAACCTACATGCAGACAGTACACTCATACACATAAAAAAATAATAAATAAAAAATTAAAAAGAAGAAAAAAAGAGCAATTTAAAACACAAAATAGCAAATATATATCCAAAATAGTTTAAAGTGACATCTCAAAGAAATATTTTCTTTTTTTTTTTTTAATTTTTTTTTATTATTTTTTTATTTATTTCTGTATGTGTATGAATATACTGTCTGCATGCAAGTTTGTGCACCCGTGACGTGCAACGCCGCGGAGGTCAGAAGAGGGTATCGGATTCCCCTGGAACTGGAGTTCTCCTGGAATTGGAGTTTCAGATGGTTCTTAGCCGCCATGTGGGTGCTGGGGATCGAACCGGCGTCCTCTGTAAGAGCGGTCGGCGCTCTTAACCGCTAGGCTATCTCTCCAGCCCCAAGAAATATTTTCATATGTCTGTTTACTGACCCAATATTTACAATAGGAAAGATATACAAGCAGCCTTGCATTGACAGACAAAATGTGGTATATGCACACATGGAATTATTCAGCCTTTAAAAAAAGAAGGAAATCTGTCATATGTTGCAACATGGATGAAACTCGCGGACATTGTGCTAAGTGAAATAAGTCTGTTAATGATAGCCAAATGCCATATGGCTCCATTCACAAGATACATGGAAATAACCAAGCTCAGAAACAGAAAGCAGACTGGTACTTGCTGGGGCCTGGAGGGAAGGAGAAATAGGACATAGTTATTTGAAGGATATGGCATTTCACTCAAGCAAGATGAAGTTCAACATGGTATATGTCACCATCAACCTTGTGCTGTCCACTTAACACTATTGGCAGTAGGGGACTGGGGAGGCAGCTCAGTTTGTGAAGTGCCTGGGGATCTGAGTTTGGCTCTCTAGCACCCATCAGCCCTGGGAGGCAAACAGAGTCCTGGAGCTCACTGGCCAGGCAACCTAGCTGAGTCAGTAAGTTCCAGGTTCAATGAGAGACCCTATTTAAAAACACTAAGGTTGCTGGAGAGTGGGATGAATTGATTTAGAATAAAATGGAACTCAGGAGTTCTGAGAAGCAGCCCAAGGCCCAGACAGGAGATGAGTCGCTGAAAATGGTGGGCTCATCACAGACCCTGTCAATTGGAACACCAAGTGGGACACAGCTGCCAGGCCCTGAATTTCCCTTTTGTTCTATGGGAAAATCATCCTGGACGGTCTTCATTGATTGTTATCTTCCTCTAGTTATTGCCTGCTTTACTCAGAACCTAAGTGCACCTGTGATTGTTATCTGTCTTAACCTGTTTTAACCAAGATTTATGTGTGCTTTCAGTAGTTAACTGCCTTCCCTCAAAGTTGTTTACCACCCAAGGTTTATCTAAGAAGAGAAGCTTCATCTTCTCTGTATGAGGACGCCTGGCTTATTTTTACTTTCCTTGGAATCCTGGCCCTTTGGAGTATTTTCTGAGACTCCTGCTTTTCACTATATAGACTTGTAACAAAGAAAGGTTTGCAAAAGACAAGTCTCCCTACTGGCACTCTCTGTGCCGCTTTTGGCTACAGCTCCTGGGGAGCCAGGGGTGAGTCAGCCTCCAAGGGGCTGACTGAGGAGGACACCTAATATCAACTCATGGCCTCTGCGCGCACACACACACACACACACATGTGCACACACACATGGAGAGAGAGAGAGAGAGAGAGAGAGAGAGAGAGAGAGAGAGAGAACACCATAGGAATGAATGAAATCCAAGCTTGGGACTCTGCTTTGCACCACATGTTGTCTTATAACGCTGCCAGAGGAAGAGGCAGAGGCAAGCCAGGGCTGATAACTGACACTTGTGATGCCAGCCCCCAGGAGCTGAAGCAAGAGCATGCATCTGAGGCTAGCCCCAAGACTACATAACAAATTCCAGCCAGCTTGGGCTAGAGGTGAGCAGTCACTTAAAAAAAAAAAAAAAAAGGGCTGGAGAGATGGCCTAGCGGTTAAGAGCGCCGACCGCTCTTACAGAGGACCGGGGTTCGATTCCCAGCATCTACATGGCGGCTGAAAACCGTCTGAAACTCCAATTCCAGGAGAACTCCAGTTCCAGGGGAATCTGAGACCCTCTTCTGACCTCTGCGGCATTGCACGACACTGGTGCACAAACCTGCATGCAGACAGTACATTCATACACATACAGAAAAAAAAAAAGCAGGGCTGGAGAGATGACTCCATGGTTAAGAGCACTGGCTGCTCTTGCAGAGGTCTCAGATTTGGTTCCCCAGCACCCACATGGTGGCTAACAGCCATCTGTAACTCCGGTTCCAGGGGAGAACCCCATGATGCCTTCTCTGGATCTGTAAGCAACTACACATACACCTGCACAGACCCACACACAGAGACACAGACATAGGCACATAATTTCAAAAATTTTAAATCTTTTTAAAAAGCAATGTGGGGAATCACTACATTAGAAATCTTAGTGGAACTTGGCTTGGAGGTGCATGCCTGTAACCCCAGTAGTGGGAAGGCTGAGGTAGGAGGGTGAAGAGTCCTAGGCTAGCCCAAGATCCACAGTGAGCTCCATGCCTGCCTCAGCTACATAGTCAGACCCTGTGCCACCACCACAACAAATGGTGCCAGTTGAATGTTCATACAGAAAAAAAAATCTTGATCTCTACCTCACACCATACAGAAAACAAATTCCTCTCTGGGGTAGAGAGCTTGCCTTCAATCCCCAGAACTACCAGAGAAATATCAATCCCAAACAGATTGTAGATTTAATAATAAGAAAGTAAAGCAATACCAAAAAAAAAAAAAAAAAAAAAAAAGAAAAGAAAAAAAAAAAAAGCCGGGCATGGTGGCACATGCCTTTAATCCTAGCACTTGGGAGGCAGAGGCAGGCAGATCTTTGTGAGTTCAAGGCCAGCCTGATCTACAGAGTGAGTTCCAGGACAGCTGGGGCTACACGGAAACCCCATCTCAAAAATACCAAAAAAAAAAGAAAGTAAAGCAATAAATGAAGCCGGGCATGGTGGCACACACCTTTAATCCCAGCACTTGGGAGGCAGAGCCTCTGTGAGATCAAGGCCAGCCTGGTCTACATAGTACATTCCAGGCCAGCTGGGGCTATAGGGAGACCCTGTCTGAAAAAGACCAAAAAAGAAGAAGGAGGAGGAGGAGAAGGAAAAGAAAAAGGAGGAGGAGGAGGAGGAGGAGGAGGAGGAGGAGGAGGAGGAAGAGGAGGAAACATGTGATGTGCCAACCACACTTCCTACCCACACCTTATGGCTCAGGCTTTAGCCTAAAGGAAAAGACTGACAAATGATCACTCAAATTAAGAAATTTAGTTCATCAAAGGAGAGAGAGACTTTTTAATAAAGGGCTTCCTGAGCAAGCTTGAGGACCTTGATTTGGATCCCCAGCACCCATGTAATAGCTGAGCTTTTTTTTTTTTTTTTGGTCTTTTTGAGACAGGTTCTCCCTGTAGCTCCAGCTGTCTGCAACCAGGCTGTCCTTGAACTCACAGAGATCCGTCTGCCTCTGTTGTGTTCTCCAGTGCTGGAGGAGCAGAGGCAGAAGGATCTCTGGAGCTCCACAGCTGCCAGACTAGAGATGGTGAGCTCCAAGTTCAGTGAGAGACTGTCTCAAAAGATACGGTAGATGATGCTGCAGAGATGGCTTGGCGGTTAAGCACACTGGCTGCTCTTGCACAAGACCTGGGTTCAGTTCCCAACATCCACATGTTGGCTAAGCATCATCCAGAACTCCAGTTCTAGGGGGTCCAACACCCTTTTCTGGCCTCTTTGGGTACTGCATGATATGGACATGATATGGACGCACTAACATACATGTGGGGAAGCCCTCATATATGTAAAATAAAAATAATTTTTTAATGTAACATGGAGACTGATAGAGGAAGACATGAGAGAGAGAGAGAGAGAGAGAGAGAGAGAGAGAGAGAGAGAGAGCAGTTTCCAAGAACAGAATGACAACAGACCAGAATGGGGACAGGGAGGATTACATCTAAAAGAAAAAGGCAAATCTGAGCATGGGGAAGAGCACACAGTTGGTCTTGACCATTGTTTCTACACCGAGTGTGGGGTCTACACCAAGTATGGGGTCTACACTGAATATGGGGTCTACACCGAGTGTGGAGGTCTACACCAAGTGGAAGCTGAGCTGGTTTGGTAGCTTTGGGTGCTCAGTCAAGGTGCAGTGTTCCCGTGGAGCCCAATGGGACCCGTCTGAGTGCCTTTACAGCAACACGTCCCACCTCTCTAAAGTGGGAACCCTGAGTTGAGTTTCTCCGTTCCTACCAGTGATGGAGAAATGGGGTCGAGGCTGAGGTCATCCCTGGTGTGACCCAAGTAGGAGTGACAGGGGTGAAAGTGAAAGGCAAAAGGGTGAAAGTAAAATGTGTTCCACCAAGAAGAACTGAGGTGGGCTCAGAGGGACTCCCCAGAGGAGACATAAACAGGAGCCAGCAGGTCACTAAAGGAGAAGTGTGGCTGCTCAGGGACTTCCCAAGGGGAACCAGAAAACAGGGCTCCTAGGTCCTTCTAGCTCTCACAACTGTCCCATCTGCCTCCTGCTGTACCCTCCAACCCACCCTCCTTCCCCCTCATTCCATAGCTCCCTACTGCCCTGCAGGGAACAGTCCAGCTTATTCATCTGTCATCTGGGGACTCATTTTCCAACATACTCCTCCCCTACCCCACTGCCACATAGCAGACTGACGCAGCTTCACCAACAGGTCATGTCTACCTGGCTCCATCCCTCACACCTGCTCATTTCGTCACCGGAACATTCTGTGCTCCCTGGCTGACTGTCAGCCTCCTACTCAGGTCTTCAAAGTGGAACTCAAATGTCATGGCTGTCTATTTGTGATCTCTCCAAACAGAGTGAGTCACCCCTTCCTCTGGGGTCCAGCTCTCTACCACAGTCTGCAGTCTGGGTGTTTCCATCCACCTTCTAAGCAACAGTACCACAGAAACCATGTAGGCGTGGCTTCCGCTGAGTTCCCTCACCTATAGCAGGTGCTCAGCCAGCTCAATGGGTGCTGATGGGTCCATGCAGCCTGTACATCTCAAGGTTACAGCTCACTTTTTTGCCTCCTGTTTCTTTTTTCTTTTTCTTTTTCTTTTTTTTTTTTTTTTTTGTTTTTTTTTTTTTTTTTTTTTTTTTTTTTTTTTTTTGGTCTTTTTGAGACAGGGTCTCCCTGTAGCTCCAGCTGTCCTGCAACCAGGCTGTCCTTGAACTCACAGAGATCTGCCTGCCTCTGCCTCCCGAATGTCCTGCCTATTCTCCTGTTTCGTTTCTTAAATTCAGTGTGTGTCTCAACACTGAAGAAGTCCTGAGCTTGTGTTTCTGACACTCCTCTCTCCAGGAGCAGCAGGTCCCGGAAGTTGATAAATCAGCCACTTTACTCAGCATAGAGGAAGTAGCTATGTGTGAATGAATGAGTGGGATTCAGAATTGCTGTGGCTGGTCATGTGATGAGTAGCCTTACGACAGTCCCTGCAGAAGTCCCAGTGTTCCTTGGATCTCAGAGTCTGACAGAGAAACTTGTCAGAGAGGGCCACACTGCAAGTTGCCTGCTGAGCCCAGGGCCTGAGGGCCCTGAGCCAGAAAGAAGATTACACTAACTCTTCAAGGGGTCATGGACACCCCCTTGCATGCTCTGCACCTCAGCAGTGCATATCTGTGTAGTCTGTGGTCCAGGAAGGAATGTAGGTGATAGCTTGCTACACCTCTACTTCCTGGTGTTTTGTTTCCCCAGGGAATGGGTTAGTGCTTTCTGAGGGAATCAGGTTTATGGCTTCGTGGGTGGGAGCTGGCCACAAAGAAGGACCTGTCTCCGAAGTCCATGTAGACATGGCCTCCGTGGGCCAGAACCTCCCCTAGCCCACCCATCTCCAGAAGCTCTGCCTGCTGGTGCCGCCTGGACATCTCCTATAGGGCGTGTACTGTAGCTCCCTGTCCCCCAGACCAAGACCACCTTGAAGCTGGCTTCTAGAACTCACCCTGTCACCTTCCTAGCAGGCCCCACCGGCCCACCCTGGCCTGGCTGGAACCTTTGTTCTCACTTGAGAGAATCGGCAGGCTTTAATCTTGCTCTCCAAATCAAATTGACTTCTCAAAGAACAGAGCCCCAGAGAGGCCCAGAGCCTTGTGTAGTACGGTCACACAGTGAAGTAAGGCTGAGGCTGAGCGGGAGGGAGAGCCAGTCTGCACCTTCATCCCCAGGGACCATTCTGGGGGTTGGGTCCTCCCTGGGGACCACAGGGACTGGCAGGCTGGATCCCAGCTGCACATGTCCTTTGGTGGGGCCCTGGCCTGGGAAATATTCTCAGGTTGGTTCAGAAGTTCCAAGTTTACTCAGAGCTCTCGTTTGAGCTGTCATGAAAAGTCCCTTAGCCTGGGCCAGAGCGGAGGTGGGGTGGGGAAGGGGGCACAGCACCTGCGAGCTGCAGGCTGTGGGTGGGGGACCCCTCCTAGCTCTCCCTTGCCCCCCTTTGTATTTCTGGGGCCCTGGAGTAGTGTTTGAAGAAGAGGCTGCCAGGGCAAGAACTTTTTCCTTGAGGAAGCCCATCTCCATGGCTACCTTCCCTTCCAAGTGGCTCTCTGGGAGACCCTAGAACCCCCACATTCTCTGAGCCTGTCTCCTCATCTGTAGAAGGGGCACTGAATCACCAGAGCCACCATCTGAGACAGGGGCACATGTCTCAGGAGGCTGTGGCAGGACAATCACAGGTTTGAAGCATGGAGAGAATCTGTCACAAACAAACAACAGACAGAGGTGGGGGGAGAGGGCCCCCTTTTGTTGTCCTGGTCAGTAGAAACAAGCCTGACCCTGAGTTCTTAAACTGACCAGCTTCTGTCCCTGCAGAGCCCTTCATCTCCTGGACAGCACTGGCCGAAGCTCACCCACACAGCCCGGAACCTCAGAAGGTAGCACCCTGCCAGTGGAGATGTGGAATCGATGCCCGCTCCTAGCTGTGTGGGAACACATCCTTCCTTTCCTGCCTGTTTGTCAGGTGCTGCCTGCCCTGCTGGGGCAGTGGAGAAGCTGTGTCCTCCAGCAGGTAACCTGCGGCTTCTCTTCCATCTTCTTACCCTGCTTTCCCCTCTAGATGCCCCTCCAGCTCTGTAAGACCCTTGTAGGTGCCAACCTTCACCTCCCTCTCCCAGGCCCAAAGAAGCCTAAAGTCACTTCTAGAGGTAGCAGCCTTGGAAAATTCATGCTGGGTACACCCTGCCCCTGCTGGCCTGGCTGGCTGGGACTCTATCACTGAGGCCTCTAGCCTCTCTGTGGGGCCAGGTGAGAACTGGAAACCTGGCAGGGTGGAGGCAGGACAGTGCTGCCAATGCACCCCACCACGGGCTCACTCAGCCAGGTCCCCTTTGAGGAATCCTCCATGGTGTGGCCATACAAACTGGGTTCCCATCTCAGCTTGGCATCTCCTTGTCACCCTTAACCCAGAGCAAATTCGTCACTACAGAGCCTCAGCATTGTGCCTACGGGTACTGGGGGACAAAGTCCCAGCAGTATGATGGGTAGAGAGTCTCCTACTGTCCTGTGCCCTTTTTGGGGAGGTGTGGAAGAAGCAGAGAGACCGTCCAGCCGTCCTCCCTGGACTGTGGCAGGCTGGCTTTCCCTGGTTCCACCATGTGCTCTGACAATCCAGCTGCCCCCTGGGGCACAACTATCCTAGGAACCCCTTGTGGTTCTCTAATGCCTGGTGTACAGCTATGGCTTCACTGGTCCCAAGCACAGTCTACCCAGGTCCTCTGTCTGCTTTTCTTTGCTCATCTCTAGGGGCTGGGCCTCCAGCAACCTTGGGCCTCCCTTCCCTTCCCCTCCCCTCCTGTCTCCCCCCCCTTTCTTTTTCCCTCCCCATTCAAGAGGTTTGGCCTCTTACCCTCTGACCCATGCCCTGGACTTCATGAGAAAGATGAGACTGGGGGTGGCTGTCTGAATGGACTGTCCACCCTACCATGTCTTGGCGAGTCCCATGAGGAAAATTAAACTTCTCCCCTGGAATCTGGCTTCCTTATCCATGAAGTAGGCACCCCATCCCATCTAAAAGGATTAGATGAGGCTTAAGTGGTATATCATGGTGGCCAGTACTCGCTGACACCCTCCCATAAAACAGTCCCTTGGAAGCTTCCCAATGCTTCAGCCCGCCACCCATCGCTGTCTTGCAGGCTTTCCAGCATCTTGGGCCCAGCCTTCCTTTCCCCAGCACCACTTCTGACAGCAGTTTGCAAAGGCATGCCAGCCATGCCCCAGCCTCCATGCTCCCCAGAGCATTCTGCAAGCACACAGCTAAGCACTGTAGCCATTCTGCTGCAGCTGAACAAGACACTAAAGCTCCTTCTTAGCCTGACTACCTGGCTTTCCATGTCTCAGTGTTACCAGCTGTGACCTGGGCACAGGGCTGCTCCAAGTCTTCCAGACAAGATGCTGTGCTGCAGTCTGTAAAGAAGGGCCATGGGTCCCGGGAGGCCCAGGGCTGGAGCCCCCTTACCTGCCTCTTCAGGGTCTTCCTCTGAAAGCCATTCCTTGGGCTGGAGCAGTCAGGTGGCCTCCTGGGGTAGCAGCTGGGCTCAGGGTGATGGTGGAAGGTGAGGCTCTGAGAAGGTGGGCAGGGCTCCAGGCTAGAGTGCAAATCCAGATTATGGGGGCGGGGGTCACCACTGTTCCGAGGCTGAGGTTTTCTGGTCAGGGGGCCCACTTGGAAGAAACCAGCAGGGTGTTAGCAGCTGGACGAGACAGGACACTGTGGGGCTGTGGCCAATTGGCTGTTCCAGGGGTGGGTGAGAACTGGACAGACAGCTGCAATCCGTGGCAGCACAGGGCCACCAGCAGAGGCTGCTTCTCTGTGGCCTTGTGGGGTGGGCGGGATCTGAGGATGTGGTGAGTGTTGCTCCGCCCAGCCCTACCTCCTGCAGTGGGAGGACTAAGCAATGCTGTAGGCAGCCCAAGGCTCCCCAAAGGCCACCACTAGCAAGGCATTTGGAGCCTCTTGTGGACAAGTGACACATCCCACAGGCCTCACAGTCATGCCCCATGAGGCAGCAGCAGGGCTGGCCACTTGTCAGAGATGTAGAAATGGGCTGAGGTATGAAGGAACTCAAGAAATAGAGATAACTCATAGACATTTCAGAGGCCAGGAGACAGCTGGCCCAGCAGCCTCAGAGAAAAAGGACAAAGTGGTGCCACCACGTGCATGCACCTGGTGATCTCATTCATCCACAGATCCTGACAGGTGGACAGGACTGCCCTGTTTCACAGATAAAGGAACTGAGGATCAGAGGAGAGAAGTGGTCTCCAGGTAACGGCATTGGAGGTGGGAGTTGTACCTGAATCCTCTGACTCCTGACTTGGTGCCAAGCTGAGGAAAGAGGCACAGGCAGGAAGAATGGGGGGCTCCTTTGAGCTGGTTCACGGCCTTGGCTGGCTCCGATGCACACACCGCTTCTCCCACACAGACTCAGTTTAGGGACATAATTAACAGTAAGTCCACATGACAGATCCAGAGAAAAAGAGAAAGCTAGAGGCTCTATCATTCTGTTCTTTTCTTTCCTTTTAACAGCTGCATTTGAGGAACTTGGTACAAGGTCCCCATGGCTGATCCCAGTGCCTGCCCTGTAGATTGTCTGCTTCAGGCTTCCGGCCAACCTCCTGTTTATGGAGGACAAATCTGGGAGGAAGCAGCTTTTTCCTCTCCTCCTCCCTCCTCTTCCTCATCCTCTCCCCTTTCCTCTCTCCTCTCCTTCCTCTGCTTCCTTTCCTTTCTTCTCTTCTCTTTTCATCTTCACAGTAAATCTGAGGTCACAGCTTAGAGTTTGAGCATGCTGAGGTGTTGTTCACTATTTGCAAGGGGGTGGTGGTACCAGAAGGCTGAGCACTGTGCAGATTCTGTGAACAGGCTCTCACCTAAATCTCAGAGCAAGTTGAGAAGACACCTCTGCCACCCTCATGGTCACCTTGCCTGTGTATAGATGAGGAGACTGAGGGTGAAGGAGGTCCGTTAAGGAGCTTATCTAAGTTCACCCCCAAGGAGCGGCAGTGCTGGGACTGACCAGAGCCTGTGGTTGGTAGAACTCACTAACCAGTCAGCCTGTTCCTTGCTTCTTCCCTTCCTCCTCCTTTCACTTATGCCAACATAATCAAGTGGACCCTTGTTATGTCCTGGGGACATTCCACAGAAACAGACACAGTCATGCCCCATGAGGCAGCAGCAGGGCTGGCCACTTGTCAGAGATGTGGAAATGGGCTCAGAGGTATGAAGAGGTGGTACATCCCACCCAGAGGTCTCCGTGTGGCCCAGATGCCCTGCCCTGTTTCTGGTGGATCCAACCTCCTGCCTCAGTACAGCAGGAAATAGGACCCTGTCCATGATGCCCTGGAGGGGAGAAGGACCCTGTTCATGATGCCCTGGAGGCGAGAAGGACCCTGTCCATGATGTCCTGGAGGGGAGAAGGACCCTGTCTATGATGCCCTGGAGGGGAGAGCCCTAGGTTACCTCCTGTCTACCCTTTCCCCCCAAAGCCTCACTTTGCCCATCTGTCAAATGAGGACACCCTCATGGGTGTTGACAGGCCTCATGGAACTTATTTCTAATAGAGAAGACAGACAGACTGACTGACAGAAGTAACAAAATACGTGCTGTCGTGTCATAGAAAGCCTGTGAAAGGTCAAGGTTGAGACAGGCAGAGGCACAGGAGACCACAAGAAGGAAGCAGCTATAGGGCATGTGAGGCAGAAGGACTCACGAGTCCTCTGGTACCCAAGCAAGGAGCTGAAGGTCATGTCCAGCTTGGTGAAGGAGAATCTCCTCAGGGGAGGGGGCCCGTCATTCTGAATGACTTCTCTGTGTGGCCTGTGGCCTTGGAAGGCTCTGCAAGGCTCTCCAGCCCTCCCCAGTTCTTTGAGCAACAGAGCTGGTCAGAGGGAGGAAGTGGCCATACTAAACCATCCAGGGGTCTCCTGGGGAAGAGATAATTGAACAAGCCCTCCCTCCTCCCTTACCCACTTCCTCCTTTTTATTTTTAACAGCTTCATTGTATACAGTCTGATGACTTTTAGTAAACAGTAAATTGAGTGCCCGTGACTGTAGCTAACTTGGGCAGAATGTTCCATCGCTCTAAAAAGAGCCTTCCCAGGCACTTGGGAGGCAAGTTCCAGACCAGCTAGGGGCAAGGGGACCAGCTAGGGCCACGGAGAGACCCTTTCTCAAGACAAAATCCAGATCCCCTGTGCGTGTCGTGTAATCAGGCCCACCCGACTCCCAGGTGCACCTGCTATGCTTTCCCATGCCCTCTGCTTTTCTTGCTTTTCTGGGACTTTCACGCGAGTTGACTGTACAGTTTGTCATCTTTTGTGTCTGGATTCTTTTACTTAACATGATGTGTTTGATTTAGCTGTATTCTGGTACATATTGGCACTGCACTCATTTTTCCTGCTGAATAACAGTCTGCTGCATGGACATATAACCCTCTCTGTCCTTTTACCTGCTGATGGGCATTCGGATGGTGGCCATGTTTTTCTTTATTTTGAATTATATCAGTCTTTGTGTAGACAAGAATTCTCAAACTGCCTGTGTGGGGACTCAATTGCTAGGTTATATGGCAATCCTGTGTTTAACTTACCAATAGCTGGCCGCTTGTTCCCCACCCAGCTGTACTGTTAGATCCCTGTCACTAGCCTAGGAACGTTCCACTTTCTTGACATCCTTACTGATTCAGATATATATTCTTTCTCTCTTTCTCTCTCTCTCTCTCTCTCTCTCTCTCTCTCTCTCTCTCTCTCTCTTTCTCATCTTTTTGAGATAGGGTCTTTCTGTAGCCCTAACTGGCCTGAAACTCACTATATAGACCAGGCTGGCCTTGAACTTAAAGAGGTGTGTGTGTGTGTGTGTGTGTGTGTGTGTGTGTGTGATACACATGATCACTGAGCCATCCTCCCAGGCCCTGGGCCTGAGTTTTGGAAGGTTGCTTTCTTAGTGGTATGGGGTGATCTCATTCAGGGCTCACTTTGCATTTTCCTAAGAGCCAATGACATTAGATTAGGCACATTTCATGTGCTTGGTAGTTACTTGTATATTTTCTTTGTTTTTGAGACAAGGTCGTACTGTGCAAACTAGGCTCTCCCTGAACTTGCTGTTCTCTCTTAGTTTCCTCAGAGCTGGGGTTATATGCTGTTCTAGTTTGTCTTCCATTGCTATGACAAAACACTCTGACTGACACCAACTTGGGGAGGAAAGGGTTTATTCAGCTCACATCTCCTGGGTTTATCACTCAGGGAGGCTAAGGCAGGAACTCAGGGCAGGAACCTGGAGACAGGAGCTGAAGCACAGGCCATGGAGGAATGCTGTTTACTGGCTTGCTCCCCTGGCCCATGCCCAGCCTGCCCTCTTATATAGTACACAATAACCTGCCCAGAGGTAGCACCACCCATAGTGGGCTGGGCCCTCCCACATTGCCCCACAATCAAGACAATACTCCACAGATGTGGCCACAGGCCAGTCCAATGGAGCCAATTCCCCAGCTGAGGCTCCCTCAACCCAGGTGTGTGGAGTTGACACTAAAGCTATCCAGCACACATGCATACACCATCCTGCCTACTTTCATATATTTTCTTCACAGAAATATCTTTTTAAGTTCATTGCCAATCAACAAACACTAAATTGGAGTCTTTAAATTTTTTGATTGATTTTTTAAAAATGTGTATGAATGTTTTGTCTGCATGTATATGTGTACTATGTGTTTGTAAGAAGAAGGTGTCAGATCCTCTTGAATTAGAGTTATGGAGGTTGTCAGCTGCCATGTGGGTACTAGGAACTGAACCTGGGTCCTCTGCCAGAACAGCCAGTGCTCTTAACTGCTGAGCCATCTTTTCAGTCCCTCATTGTCATTTTACAGTTGAGTTTCTTGTCATTTCCTAGACTGTGAGAGTTCTTTATACATTCTGGGTATGTTATCACACATGCAGGAGTTGGGGGGGGGCAAAATTTTCCTTGCGTTCTCTGTCTCATCATTTTGCATTTGGTAGTATACTTCTTTGTTTTGTTGTTTGAGACAGGGTCTTTTATGTAGACCCAGCTGACCTAGACTCACTATGCAGACCAGGCTGACCAGACTCAAACTTGTGGCCATCTTTCTGCCCTAATGCAAAAGTATCTTTAATTTCTTTTTTTGAGACAGGGTCTCCCTGTAGCTCCAGCTGCTGTCCTGGAACTCACTAAGTAGACCAGGCTGGCCTTGAACTCACAAAGATCTGTCTGCCTCTGCCTCCTGAGTGCTGGGATTAAAGGCGTGTACTACCACGCCCAGATAATTTTTATGAAATATAGTTTATTGGATTCCTTCCTTCCCTTCCTTCCTTCCTTCCTTCCTTCCTTCCTTCCTTCCTTCCTTCCTTCCTTCCTTCCTTCCTTCCTCCCTTCCTTCCTTCCTTCTTTCTTCTTTTTGTTTATTGGAAACGGCGTGTTCCTGTAGCCCTAGCTGGCCTGGAACTCACTATTTAGACCAGGCTGGCCTCAATCTCATAGAGATCCTTCTGCCTGTCTCTACCTCCTAAATGCTTTATCTTTTTTCTTTTTTCCTTCTGTTTACCCATGACTTTGGTGTCCTATGGAAAAATTACCCATTGCCATGTTAATGGTCCAAGTGTTTTCTTCTAAGGTCTAAGGTATCTGCTTATATAGTTAGAGCTTTGCATTGATTTTTGTGGAATGTCCTGGTACCATTTCTCAGATTATTCTTTCCCCCAGTGAACTGTCTTGAGACTCAACACACTGCAAATGTACAGGTGCCCTCAAGACTTGTAGGCCAGGCTGGTCTGCAACTCCCAGGAATCTACCTGTTTCTTCCTCCTGAATGTGCAGATCAAGGGTATGTGCCACCACACCCAGTCCTTCTAGACTTGCAGCTAGATTCCATTCTCTGAATCTGTCCTTGGGTCAGTAGGACATGGTTTTGAATATTGCAGAGCTGTAGTGGGTTTTGAAATTGAGAGTTTGCATTCTCCAACTTTGTTATTCTCCTAGGGAGCATTTCTGCTATTCTTACTCATTTGCAAATGCAGCTTCTCCATTAAAATTAAAGAGACTGTTGGGATTTTGAAAGGGATTTCATCCAGCCAATATATGCTTCTAGAAGCACCACCATCTTAACAACATTAACTTTGTGGTCATAGGATGTTTTCAGATTTATTGAAGTCTTCTTAATTTTTTTTCAGGGGTGTTTTGCAGTGTTCACTGCACACATGCTGCCTCTAAGTTCATTCTGTTCCAAGAATTTTCTCTTTGAGGCATTGCTGTTTCCTGCATGGGTTATTTTCTCTTTTGAGCAGAAGCAGAGAAGCTATCCATGCATGCCACTACTTTACTCAAGTTGTTCATTGGCTCCAAGAATTCTTTAGGATTTTCTATATTTAGGATCTTGTCATCTATAAACAAAGGTAGCTGAATGTTTTAAATTTCTTTTTCTTGTTTAATTGTCTGACTAAAGCTTTCTGTACAGGGCCAGATGACAGTGGTAAAGTGGACGCCCTTGTTCCTGACCTTGAAAAGTTTTCAGGTTTTCATACTGTGTGATGTTACCTGTCAATCTTCTGCCTATGGCCTTTATTACTTGGAGGGAAGTCCCTTTTATTCCTGGATTGCATCAATATAGATGCCTGTGTGGTGTTTTGTTCTCCTAAATCCAATTAACCTGTAGAGTGATGGTTAACTTTTTGTTAAGCCATTCTTGCATTTCTGAGGCACATGCTATGTAGTTAGACTTCTCATCTTCCTGACAAATACTTGACAGGACAACTTAAAAAGAAGAGGGCCATTGTGAGTCTGTGTGCAGGGGGCTCAGGCTGGGGTCTGGCTGAGACCACCTGAAGCACAGGAGCCCAGACCTCGCTCCAGAGAGGTAGTACTTAGGGTAAATTTCTTCTTGGGCTGCTGGATAGTTGATTTCCTGGTTTGAAGCAGGGGAGCCGTGAGCCGGCCTGCTTGGGTCCAAACCCAAAACCCTCGTAGGGTGTGTCTGTCTGGGCGGAGCTGCTGTCTGGGTGGAGCTGCCCTCTGCTCTGGCAGCCGGCATCTGGCGCCATTGTGAGTCTGTGTGCAGGGGGCTCAGGCTGGGGTCTGGCTGAGACCACCTGAAGCACAGGAGCCCGGACCTTGCTCCAGAGAGGTACCGGGGTGTGGGCTAAGTCAGGCACAGGTAAAAAAAAAAAAAAAAAGAGAAACCCCCATGCCTGGGACACAGCAAAGGGATAACATGGGAAAGGTGCAGGATAACTCTGCACCAAGGTCTCCCATCCCTGTAGGGGCAAGCTACAATGGGATCCCCCTGGAGGTGACCCAAGAAACAGATCTTAGAGGAATAATTGCAGACCTATGCAGAGAAATTAAAGAAAACAAAGAAGCCAGAGAACTAAGGAGAGAGAATGAAAAACTCAAAAAGGACCTAGAGGGATACAATGACAAACTTCGGAAAGAACTAAAGGAACAGAATGACAAACTACAGAAAGAACTAGAGGGAGAAAAAAACAAACTCTGAAAGGAAGTAGAAACACTGAAAAAGGAAGCCAACCAACAAGTAAGGAGCACCAAGAAGAGATGGAGAAACTCAAAAAGGAAATGGAAATACTAAAGAAAACACAGGATGAAATGAAAAAGGAAATAGAACACTCATCCAATCAAGAAGAAAGGAAAGGAAAAAGCCTCAGAAGTAGAATGGAGGAAGCAGAACAAAGAATAACAGATCTGGACGATAACACAGAGCTACTAAAAAGCTCAAATAAAGAATATTAAAAATTTAAAAATACACAAAAGTGGAACAATCAGGAAATATGGGACACTATGAAAAGATCAAACCTCTGCATCATAGGAATAGAGGAAGGAGAAGAATCCCAAGAGAATAGTATTGATCAGATCTTCAACAGAATAATAGATGAAAATTTCCCCAAACTAAAAATAGACAAACCCATACAAATACAAGAAGCACATATGACTACAAATAGACAAGATCAGAAAAGAAACACCCCACGCCATATAATAGTCAAAATGCTAGAAGCCCAAAACAAAGACAAAATTCTGAAGGCTACAAAAGAAAAACAATTCACATACAAAGGAAAACCCATCAGAATTACAACTGACTTCTCAGCGCAAACCATGAAAGCAAGAAGAACATGGAGCAAAGCATGCCCAGTGTTAAAGGACTATGGATGCCAATACAGAATACTTTACCCAGCAAAAATGTCGATTATAGTTGAAGGAGAGAGAAAAATCTTCCATGACATAAACAAGATGATAGAATACATGAAAACCAACTCTTCATAAAATACTTGAAACAATTCAAAGGGCAGAAGACAGGAGCAACAATCCTCAAACACCTAGGTAAAGAAACTACTAAAAACATAACCATAGGAGTAGAATCAGAGGCTAAAAGTCCAAATGGATAATAAGGTGAAAGGGAGCAACATACATCTTTCAATTATAACTTTAAATATTAATGGGCTAAACTCCCCAATCAAAAGGCATAGACTGGGAGAATGGATTAGGAAACAAAGCCCATCTATATGCTGTCTACAAGAAACCCATCTCAATTTCAAGGACAGGCACCAACTTAAGGTGAAGGGATGGAAGAAAGTATTCCAAGCAAATGGTCCCAAAAAGAAAGCAGGTGTTGCTATTCTAATATCAGACAAAATAGACTTCAAAGCAAAAGAAATCAAAAGAGACAAAGAGGGCCATTACATCTTTATTAAAGGAACAATTGATGATGAAGATCTTACAATTATGAATATATACGCACCAAACATCAGCGCACCAAACTTTATAAAGACAATTCTTCAGGATTTCAAGGCACAGATTAACCCCAGCACACTAATAGTAGGGGACTTCAATACCCCACCAAGTCCTTTAGACAGATCAACAGGATAAACAGAGAGACATCTGAACTGAATGATACAATACACCAAATGGACCTCACAGACATCTATCGAATATTTCACCCAAACACCAGAGAATAAACTTTCTACTCAGCACCCCACGGAACATTCTCCAAAATAGACCATATACTGGGACACAGGAAAAAACTCAACAAATACAAAAAGATTGAAATAATCTCATGCATTCTATCAGACCACAGTGCAATAAAACTCAATATCAACACCATGATAAACCCTACAACCTACAAGAACACATTGAGACTAAACAACACTCTCCTGAATAATGAATGGGTCAAGGAAGAAATAAAGAAAGAAATAAAAACATTCCTGGAACTGAATGACAATGATAATACAACACAGCAAAACCTATGGGACACTTTAAGAGCAGTCCTAAGAGGGAAGTTTATAGCTCTAAGTGCCTACATCATAAAAACAGAAAGAGCACAAGTGAATGATCCAACACTGCAGCTAAAAATACTTGAGAGACAACAAAACAAATGAACTCTAAACGCAGCAGACAAGAAGAAATAACAAAAATGAGAGCAGAGATCAATGAAATAGAAACAAAGAAAACCATACAAAAAAAAATCAATGAATCCAAAAGTTAGTTCTTTGAGAGAATAAACGAGATAGACAGACCTCTATCCCAGTTAACCAAAAGAAAGGAGGAACAACTCCAAATCAATAGAAGCTGTGATGAAAGGGGAAATATCACAACAGACAATGAAAAGATCCAGACAATCATATGGGAATACTTCAAAAACTTATATTCTACTAAGTTTTAAAACCTAGAAGAAATGGATGAATATCTGAAAACCTGGGAATCACCAAAGCTCAACCAAGAAGAGATCGACAGCCTAAATAGACCAATAATACAGGAAGAAATTGAAGATGTAATAAGTAGCCTCCCAACCAAAAAATGCCCAGGCCCAGATGGTTTCACAGCAGAATTCTATAGAATATTTCAGAAAGACTTACAACCACTACTCAAGTTGTTTAGAAGGATACAAACGGAGGGAGTTCTCCCAGATTCCTTCTATGAAGCCAGCATCACACTATTACCAAAACCAGGCAAAGATACAACCAAAAAGGAGAACTATAGACCCATCTCCCTAATGAATACAGATGCCAAAATTCTAAACAGGATACTGACAAATCGCATACAGACCCACATGAAGAAGATCATCCATCATGACCAAGTTGGATTCATACCAGAGATGCAGGGATGGTTCAACATAGGAAAATCAATAAATTCATCAAGCATATAAATGGACTGAAAGACAAAAACCACACCACCATCTCAATTGATGCGGAGAAAGCCTTTGACAAAATTCAGCATCCCTTCATGTTTAAAGTCCTAGAGGGAATCAGATTGGACGGATCATTCCTTAATGTAATCAAAGCCATATACAGGAAACCCACAGCCAATATCATCCTAAATGGGGAAACAACAGCAGCATCCCCTTAAGAGTAGGAACTCAGCAAGGCTGCCCCCTGTCACCACTCCTCTTCAATATAGTGCTTGAAACCCTTGCTAGGGCAATAAGGCAAGAAAAGGAAATTAAAGGAGTTTTAATCGGAAAAGAGGAAGTCAAGCTATCCCTTTTTGCTGATGATATGATTGTCTACTTAAGGGATGCTAAGAACTCCACCAGGAAACTCCTAGAAACGATTAAGAACTTCAGTAAAGTGGCAGGATTAAAAAATAAATCTAGCAAAATCATTAGCTTTCTCTACACCAACAAATAAGCAACTGCAAGAAGGACTAGCAAGAGGACCCTCCCACTTCACAATAGCCTCAAAAAACAATTATCAAAATACCTAGGAAACAAAACCTAAACAACGAACCAAGGATCTCTACAACAAAATTTTTTAAACCTCTGAAGAAGGAAATTGAAGAAGACATCAGCAAAGATGGAAAAACCTCCATGCTCATGTATCGGACAAATTAAACATTGTAAAAATGTCCATCTACCAACCTCTTGTAGATTT
Organism: Rhizomys pruinosus; assembly: GCA_009823505.1. NCBI lineage: Eukaryota > Metazoa > Chordata > Mammalia > Rodentia > Spalacidae > Rhizomys > Rhizomys pruinosus. The sequence goes on along the minus strand of VZQC01012849.1, from coordinate 500,191 downwards.
AATGCAATCCCAATTAAAATCCCAAAGAGCTTCTTCACAGGACTGGAAAAAAAAATCCTCAATTTCATTTGGTAAAAAAAAAAACGACCCCGAATAGCCAAAGCATCCCTGAGTTGAAAAGAACATATACAGGGGGTGATATCTTACTACTTGACTTAAAACTATCTACAGGGCTATAGTCATTAAAACACCATGGTACTGGCAAAAAAAAAAAAAGTTTTTTAAATAAATATAGGTTTGAAGATCCAAACCTGAGCAATACAATTTCATGCCATCCCATATTTGATAAAGGGGCCACGCCGACACAATGGAGGAAAGACAGATCTTCAACAAATGGTATTGACAAAACTATCACCACTTGTAGAAGAATGAAAATTACCCATACCTCTCACTCTGACAAAAAGTCAATTCCAGGGGGGTAAAGAACTAAAAACATAAACCAGCTATTGGAGGTAATAAAAGAAAACACTTGCCGCCCAGACTACGAGGAATAGGCATAGGAAAAGACTTCCTAAATCAGGACAGCAGCTGCCATATCGAAATAGATCGACAATGGACAAATGGACCTCATTAAAAAACTCAAAAGCTTCTGTACATCAAAAGGGGGAAATAATAAAGGAAGTAAAGAGAAAAACCACCTGCAGTGGGAGGAAACACTTACTGCAGATACATCTGACAAAGCATGATTTCCAGGGTTATAACTACTCAAAAAACAAGAAGAAGAACAACAAACAAATCACTCAAAGATGGAGCAAAGAACTGAATAGAGACTTCCACAGAGGAGGAAACTAGAGATGGTTGAAAACATCTTAAAAACTGTTCAACATCCCTAGTAATTAGGGAAATGCAAATTAAGACTGCAGGATCAAGACACAAATGATACCAAGTGCTGGAGATGTTGTGGGGAAAGGGGAACACTATCCATTGCTGGTCGGAATGTAAAATTTATACAGCCACTAGGAAAGCAGTGTGGAGGAATCTTGCGATAGGACTCAAATGAGCTTGCTATCTGATCCCAGTCACCACCATCTCCGGGTATAACCACCTGACTCATCTTACTGCAGAAATTACATGAACCGCTAATATGGTTGCAGCTCTTTCACAATAGCAAAAAGCTTGGACCAACCCACATTGCCCTCAACTGACGAGTGGCTAGCGAAAATGTGGTACATGTACCACAATGGAGTACTATGCAGCAATAAAGAAATATGACCCGATATTTATGAACTTTGCAGGTAAAATGGGATGGAGCTGGAAAGGATATTATATTAAGTGAAGTACCACAATCCCAGAAAATACAAACGACGAATGGTATCTCCTCATCTGTGGAGGCTAGCATCAATAACCCAGTTGTGAAGTTTGTTGTTGAAGAGGGGGCATAGTAAAAGGAACAACAACAGAAAGGACGCATCAGTAAAAAGGACGGAAATGGTAACCGGGAGGGGTGCGGAGGTGGTGAGAGAGGGACAGGGTCTAGTAGTTCTATAATGTACATTTAATGTAAATTACCATATTTTTAATAGAAAATTTATAACAATAAATTTTGGATTAACATGTACAAATGTTCTTTATTAATTTTGTGTTATACAGTATCATATTGTAACATCTTCTTTTACCTGTAGGATAATTTAACTTTAGGAATTAAATTTGCTTCCCAAATTAACAAACATACAGTCACCCAAAAAACCAGGATCAAATTTAATGAAATTTTAAACCTGATTTTACTGCCTATAGTTATGTGTACAACAACTGCCTTTTTTGAGACTCATGGGTCAAAAAAAAAAAAAAAAAGTAGAAATAATAAAAAAAGGGGGGATACAGGTTACATATTAAATTTAAAAAAAAACAACTTTCATATTTAATCTTAAAAACTAATTATGGGATAAGAGATTTGATAATGTTCCCACCAGTCAACAACACATCACCAAACATCAAGGCTGAGAAAGAAAGGATCAGCCTTCCATCGTGTAGGCTCATACCAAGAAATACCAGCCAGAGTAATGTATGAGCCAGCGATCGTCTTACACTGAAAAGGACAGAAAAGCCTCATGACTGCTACATGGCATCAATACATTCTGCTGAGCGACCATGGTGTAACATCTGTTTAAAGTGAGTCTCTAAGATACCTTACCGTTTCTTAGGTGCAGCACAGTTTCAGATTGAGAGACCGTTCCTTACCTTTTGTCTTTTCATATGAATCAAAGAAAAGTTCATGGTGGGTAATGAAGTCATCCCTTTAACTGTAAAGATTAGAGCTGACTGTTATAGAATGTAATCTCTTATACTGGTATTATTATGAAAATTAAAACGTGCTTTTCCTTCTTCTTTTTTTTTCTGTTGTCTTTTTAGGACTAGGGTCTCCGCTGTAGCAACAGAGTTCCTGGAACTACTCTGTAGTGACTATGGCTGGCACTTTGTAACTCACAAAGATCCGCCTGCCTCTGCCTTCCCAAGTGCTAGGATAAAGGCGTGTGCCACCATTGCCGCTTTTAAAAACTGTTTTCTTATTGACTTAATAGATCTATCGGAACTGTAATACAAGGATTACTTCTATATTCAGAACCAAATTATAAATACTAAAGTCTCTTTCAAGAGTGGTGTATATAAGATCAAAATATATTAAGTACAGGAGAGCGGCTGATAGCAGCTAAATAGTAGTGATTATTTCTGCCAAGGAGATGTCGACAGGGGATCCAAGCCTTCCCCACCCCAAAGAGTATAGTGGCTTTCTTTGCCTGTTAAATGTGGAATCTCCTGCAAGAAGAGGCGTCTGGTAAGCATCTTGCCTAGCTGTCACTTTGACCTGATGATAAGCATGGAGAAGATCGTAGTCGAGTGTACTTCTCACACTCTGCATAGTATAGCAGGTGTGATCCTGGCAATATTTCAGAGAGTGTCTACCTTGTGTAAAGTGCAACTGAATCAATAATGCAACATGTTGGTCTCCTTTGAGTTCAAACAAGATTCTCTTCCCAACTTATCAGACTATCACCTCACTGGCTTGGAGATCACTATGCACGCGTGGCACGCGATGTCTGTCTTATCCCAAATTTATTTGGCTATTAAGCTTCTCCGTGGAGGAATAACTCATGGAGGATGTTGCCACATTAAGTTATTTAACCCTCTTTAGTGATTAGAGGGATTATATTGGACTACTCGCCACAGTAGACCTTGTCTCTTTTACAGGAAAAATTTAATACCATAGGATTAACACACCCATCCAAAACAATCTTTGTCACTACTCCAAGAACCTAGCCATAGCGTAACTGCAATGTTTAAATACCTATATTCTAATCGGCTTGTGTTCATTACGTAGGATTTGAAAGGTTATCCTCGGATCAATTGGTCGCCCATGAAAGGACAACAGGCCAAGAAACTCTGATCAGAGTCCACAATCCATCTCCAAACAAGTAGAGTGTTGATGACTTCTCATCCACTGTGCCCTGGTTTTCTAAGCCTAAGGATTACCATCTGTGGATGAGGGGCAGTGGTCGAATATGTAATGTTGTGCATTGGGGTGAATGGTAAAACTCCGAACAATAAGTCTGGACACTTATCTTGATCAACTTGATTGAAACATTCAACCTTCTCCAAGTGGATTGGTGGGAGGCCTTGGGCTGTGTCGGCTGTGTGGCGGACAAACTGCTTGCAAATTGGTCCTATATTGATAGGATGTGTAAGTAACTAAAAAATTTAAAGTATATATATATAGAAACCAGCAAGAAATAATTATAATGACAAAACAAAAAAAAAAACAACAAATTAATATAAGTTAATGACTTTGATTTCTCTGAAGTCAAGTTCTCTGTCATTATAAGCCTTGTAAAGAGCAAAGTGTATGTTGGTAATATTTTATTTAGCAGGTTTACTCAACTCTGCCCACACCTTTATGCCACATAGTTATTCTGTAGAATTTTAGGCTTAGTGAACATGTTTAGATTAGTTAAAATTTGTTGTAGTTGTTCGTTGGAATGGTAATACATTTGTTATCTATTGTTTGGGATATGTGATAACATGTTAAATTGGATTTAGTTATTTACTAATTTGTATTCGGGTAAGGTACACCAAATGGTCTCTCATATTTTTATTTTGAATTTATAGCATCACATTGTTTTTGTAAAACTTTCTTTTAAATTGTAGGACAATTTAAAGTAACTAGCTTAAATTAACTTCCCAAATAAGTTAGCATACAAGTCAATGGGAAACAGTTTGGGTAAAATTTAATGAAAAGCGTATGCCTTGGCTCCTGTTTATGCGTATGTGTAAATAAACTTAGGCATCATAGGTCAAAAGACGATAAAAACTTAAAAAACACAAAAACAAAAAGAGGGAGGTGGTGAGTGGGGTAGTGTCCTTTCTGGGATACAAATGGAAAACTCTGTGTTCAAATCTTTGATAAATTTTCCACTTTTGATTTGATCTTGAAACTAACAATGGAAGATAATTTATGTTTTCCCGACGATAGAAAATCACCAATCTAAATGCCTGAAATGTACAACTTTTGGCTGTGCAAGGATGGACTGGGAAATGGCCAGCAGAGAGGCTGGCCCCATCTGAACATTAAACGAAAGCAGAACCCAGACTGCCTGCAGTCACGCAGGACGGACTGTCGAGCCATCTCCTCTGGACCTCTTTTTGGGGTTGACTGCTTTATAATGGGACCCTAATGAAGTTTTAGACGTTCCAAGATAGGCTTGAGTAAAGCCTCCACCTTACTCTTCCTCTTATTGGATGGAAAAGAAAAACATGATGGTAATGAAATCATTCCTACTGTAATGAATTAGAGCCAACTGTTATTGTGGTAATTTCTTATAAAACAGGTATACTACCGACTTTTCTTAATTGACTGATAGGCATAGGAACTGTGGAAAGGTATAATTTCCTATCTAGAGCCAAAATTTCAATATGTAAAGTCTTTTAAGTTGTGTATTAAGCAAATATATTAGTACCAGGAAAGCTCTGACATCAGCAATTGAATTTCTGCCGTAAGGAGACCTGTCTGTGCTAGGGGCTCAGTTCCCCACCCCAAATTATAAGGCCCAATTGTGTAGCTAAGTTGGATCAGATGACAAGGAGAAAGGCAGTTACTGTCCCGGCGTTGTCGACCTAGCACTGGTGTAGAGCACAAAGAACCTGTTATGAGCCGTCCTATGTCAACGGACACACTGAGGCCCATGAATATGCAGAGCAGTGCTTACGCAAGGCCTCCAAGCCATACATCTCGCAAATATTTGGCTCTTGTGCCCCTGAGACAAAGCACAGACTTCCCCCTCATTGTATCAGCTCGAGCACCTCAACTTGCCCTGCGAGATACTGTGCAACCAGTGCAGCCAAGTGCTATTATATATTGCCACTTAATTGGCTGTTAGTCTCTCTTCTTGGAGGATAACCACAGTGGATGCCATCAACTTTATGTCTCTAGTGGTTAGAGATGTTATAAGCCACAATAAGTAACTTCGTCACCTTATTTTTATTTATTATTTTTTTTATTTATGTTATTTTTTTGTGTTTTTTTTTTTACATTTATTGTACTTGTTCCGCATTGTCTGTGCGCATGTAGGTATGTACATCATTTGTGGAGTCAGAAGAGTGGTGGTCCGCCTGGAACTGGAGTTCTCCTGGAATTGGGAGTTTCAGACGGTTCTCAGCACATGTGGTGCTGGAATTGTAACCCGGGTCCTCTGTAAGCAGGCAGTGGTACTCTCTTACCTCTAGGTCATCTCTTCCAGCCTCAACTGTCCCCCTTTATAGAGAAAACCACAGTTTGGATTAGCCTATACCATCCAATCATCTGTGGCTATGCTCACAGCTTAGCTTGACCATATAATTAGTACTGCTTAAATTGCCTTACATCCAAATTGCTTTTGCTTTTTTTAGTATGCTAAAAAGTGTCTCACTGGATAAGCTATCAACCCATGAAGGGAAACCACACCTGAACAGACTAGATGTCCAAATGACAAACTCCAAAGAAAGTAGATCTGTTTTCTTTCTCACCGTTCACACTTGTGCCCCTCTTCCAAAGCCCAGGGAACAATTTGTGGAAAGAGGAGGATGGTAGAGATTAATAGGTGCATGCAGAAGATAGGGGTGACATCATGAACTACAGCATTATAGTCTATTCTCCCTAATATCTAACACTGCGTGCCGCATATCAAGCTATCTCTAGTTGGACTTTACGAGAACACTTGTGGCGTGTTCAATAATTTTGAACATGAGATACTTTGCAAAATTGCACCAATTACCCCTAATTGTATGGCAAACTAGAGTTAACATCGATGTTATTTTAAAAACAACTGGTTATTAATATTGTAGAAATCCCTTAAAAATAAAGAAATAAAAAAATGTTCTAGATTTTTTGCGTTTGTTTTTTTTTTTTTTTTCATCTTTGAGGAACTTTCCGTCTCTAGTTCTTTGATTCATATTATTTAGTGTTGGGTTTTTGTTTGTTTTGTTGTTGTTTTAATCTTCTTTTTTTTATTTTTTAATCTTTTTATTGATGTTTGTGCATTTCATCAATTTTATTCCGGGATTCAGTTTCAGGCGTTATATTCCCTTATCCGCTCCTTCCCCTACTCCCCACCCTCATCTCAGATCATAGCATATCTGCCATAACTGTTCCTGCAATCTTTCCTCTTTCAAGTTTTTTTTTTTTTCATTTTTAGCTATAAGTGATAATCCATGAGTACAAGCATCCTTCATGCAAAACCTATCTGCAGGCTGTTGTGCCCAAACACCTACAGCCCCACCATCCAGTGGGGGGTGACAGGTTGTTTGTTCAATCAAGTTGATCAAATGAGTGTCCAGACTACATTGCTGTAGTTTCACCATTCACCCCAATCGCAGCCCTTACATTCTACCACGCCCCCTCTTCCGCAGGTTGTTCCCTAGGCTTAGAAAAGGGGCACAGGTGGATGAGAGGTAAAACAGTCCACTCTCTCTGGAGCTGTTGACTTGGACTCTGGTCAATTCTGGCTGTTTCCTTTCATGGGCTGACAGTTTGTCCAGGAATAACCTTTCGATCCTACTAATGAAGAACAAGCAATTAGATATATAGGTATTTAAGCAGCACTAATAGTTATGGTAGGTTACTTTAGCATAGACACATGTTTGGATATGTTAATCCATGAATTACAATTTTCCCCCCTGTTAAATATGACAGGGTCTTACTGTGGCTTATAACATCTAACCTGTAGAGGATGTAAGCTTGTTGTTTGAATTCTTTCTATATTCTAGATACTAACCCTCTGTCTCATATAATGTTTTTTTCCTATGAAAATAAAGTATGGAGTTAATTCCACGGCAAAAAAAAAAAAGATTTTTTCCCCACCCTGTAGGCTGCCTTTTCACTTAAATGATGGTGTCTTTGGCTGTGCAATAGCTTTCAAGTTTTTTTTTTTTTTTTTTTTTTGATCTTTGAGACAGGGTCTCCCTGTAGCCCCAGCTGTCCTGGAACTCACTTCATAGACCAGGCTGGCCTTGAACTCAGAAAGATCCACCTGCCTCTGCCTCCCAAGTGCTAGGACTAAAGGCGTGCACCATCATGCCCAGCTTATAGTTTTCAAGTTTTATGTGGTCCCATTTGTCAGTTGTTAGTCTTAAGGCCTTACAGCAGTGGGGTCCTGTCCAGAAATTCCTTTCCTGTGTCTTCACATATTCCCTAATTTCTCCCACATTAAATTCAGGGTATCAGATCTTACATTGACTTCCTTGATGTATTTTGGAGTTGAGTTTTGTGCAGGGTGAGAAATAGTTATCTAGTTTCATTCTTCTACATGTAGTTATCCAGTCTAACCAGCAGCACTTACAGAAGATGCTTTCATTTCTCCAATGTATATTTTTTGCCTCTTTGTAAAAAAGTCATGTGGCTATAGGTGTGTGAACTTATATGTGGGTCCTTAATTCTGTTTAATTGATCAATATGTCTGCTTTTGAGGGCACATATTTTTAATCCCAGCCCTGGGGAGGCAGAAATAGCCGGATCCCTGGCCAGCTAGCCTAACCTACTCCAGAGGGCTGGGCTGACAGGTGGGGATTACTATGGCCTGCAGAAAGGGGATGTTAGTGTTTGTTTGTGGTGTTGTTTTGTTTGTGGTGCTGAGAATGGAGGCCAGGGTGTGGCACAGGTTAGGTAAGCACTATTGCACTGAGCTGTGCCCTCAGACTCCAGAGAATTATTTTTTTGAGTGGCTCAGACTATTTCAGCAGCCAATAGGAGCACAGGGCTAAAGCTAATGAATCACCCTGAGTGATTTAGAAATCCCGGGAAAGTCACAGTGACTAGAGGGAGGCAACCTCTTCTGGGGTAATTGTCAGCCCCCCCCCCCCGCGGTGTCACAGAAACGCAGCACAGAGGCACGCTGCACACAGACAGCCCCCCTAAATAGTTGTTTCATCGTGTCCTGAATTACATCCCCATACATGTCTGCTGCCCAAAGCTACCTGGGCACTGACGCATCCTTTCCCAGGAAGGGGTCCAAAGCCTTCAGTGGCTCCTCAGAGGGCCTGCAGGGGGCGGGGGAGGAAAGGGGTGTGTGGACCTCACCACCTCAGCCCCCGTTAGTGGCTGGTGGATAGCTGCTCAGCTTCAGGAGGTCTGCACAGCTAGTCTCAGTCAGGAAGTGCTGTATCACTCGGGTCTGCCATGCCCCAGGCCCCAGGCTATGATGATCAGCGGTGTCTTTGTTTGTTTTTTTTTTTGTTTTTTGTTTTTTGTTTTTTCGAGACAAGGTCTCCCTGTAGCCCCAGCTGTCCTGGAACTCACTCTATAGACCAGGCTGGCCTTGAACTCACAGAGATCCGCGTGCCTCTGCCTCCCAAGTGCTAGGATTAAAGGCGTGCGCCACCACGCCCTGCTTGTCTTTGAAATATCTCCCAGCGGCCTCTACATAGCCAAACCTCCTCCCCCAGGCTGTGGACCACAGATTCCAGTGAAGGCTCGTGATGGGACCCCCTACCCCCAGGGCCGTGTGCTACCAGGGCAAAGCCACAACATTCCCACCTGCATGGGGTGAGGGCGGCTCCAGGGTAAGCACGAGGGTGCTGGAATATCACAGAGTTGAAGGTTGGAGGGACGGCAGGGCCGTGCATTCGGGGAGACGTCATTATTCCACCTGGACAAGGAAAGAGGGGTGAGTGTTGGCCCCGGGAAACCCAGGCCACGTCATCTCCGCCCATGCTTTCTCACCATGCTAACCCCACCCATTGGAATTCTTCAAAACACAGCCCCAATTTCACAGACACTACCCTGCACAAAGCCACCCTGCCCTGGCCCACAGCGACAGCAAGGGGGTCAACTGACCTCAACAGAAACAGGATCATGGCCTCCCAGCCCTCTCACTCCCTTCTTCTCTCCAGGCCATTGTCCTGGCTGTCCTGTCCTGGAGTCACTCAGGGGAGGCTTTCTCCTCCGCAGCCTTTGGACGTTACAGGTTTCCTTCCCAGCACCCCCCAAACACCTGGCCTTTTCAGTTTTATAGGCATTTGTGGAAGAACAGACTCAACAGGCCTCTATGATTGGCACACCTGGGCAACAGGTCTTCTACCTCTGGTGATGGAGTATGCTCTTTATTGAGAGATAGATAGATAGATCGATAGATAGATAGATGATAGATTTATACATAGATAGACTTGTTCTCTGCCCTCCACAAGCATGCACGTGTACCCCTAAAAAATAAAAATGAATTAAAAATTTTTTAGTTTACATACAAAATGATAGGTCTCAGTGTGACACTTTGTATTAATGTTTAATATACGCTGCCAGCGTTCACTCCGTCCTCCCACACTGTACACCCCCTTCTAGCTTTAAAGGAACAAGTAAACAAACATACTTAGATATGAGAGGAAAACATCTTTCTTCTCTCCAGTGCCCTCTCTTCTTCCCATTCTCCTTCTCTGGACCCCTGTCTCCACTAGTCTCTTTCTTCTGTTTTCACGTCTTATATGTGCACTGATGTTTTTAATGTTTAATATTATTATTATTACCTGTGTGATAGAGAACAACTCTGTGGAGTTGGTTCTTTCTTTCAACTTTTATATGGATTGTGTGGCATGAACTCAGGTTGTCAGGCTTGGTGGCATGTATTGAGCCATCTTGCCAGTCCCTATATATATTTTTTCATCTATATTCTGCATGTGAAATAAATCATGATATTTGGCTTCCTGAGCCTGCCTTATTTTGCTCTACGTGATGATAAATTCTGCTTCCATCCATTTTCCTGCAAATGAATCATTTCATTCTTCTTTTCTAGCTAGCTACATAAAACTCTGTTAAGTATGTATAGCACATTTTCTTTCTCTATCTGTTGATGGGCATACAGGGTGGTTCTGTGTCTTGGCTGTTGGAACAGTATACTGCAGTAATCAGCACTAGTATGCAAGTCTCCCTATGAAGTGCTAACTTAGATTCTTTTAGGAAATACCTAGAAGTGGTGTGGTTGGGTCATATGGTAATTCTAGTTTTAGTTTTGGGGGAACCTCCACATCACATTGGTTTCTGTGCTGGCTGCACCAGCAGCAGGTTTAAGTTGGGCCTGCTCTTTCCATCCCATCACTCCAGCCTCCCAAAAGCCTGGTGAACTGGTCTGGCGCAGGCTGGGAGGATGCAGGAATAACTAGAAAAGATCCTGTTCTTTGTGCTGATAGGGAGGCAGGGCTGTGAGGAGCAGGGTTGTGATGTGGGCAGTCTGTACCCCACCCCATCTCCGGGCAACTTGGACCAACACCTAGGCACCCAGCAGACACAGTATTCAATGGGGGGGGGTAAAGGGCATGCTAGGACATGTTGGGGGACAAAGATGTACATATACATGCAATGTGTACATACATATGTGTGCTGGATAGCTTTAGTGTCAACTCCACACACCTGAGTTGAGGGAGCCTCAGCTGGGGAATTGGCTCCATTGGACTGGCCTGTGGCCACCTCTCTGGAGTATTGTCTTGATTGTTGAGCAATGTGGGAGGGCCCAGCCCTCTATGGGTGGTGCCACCCTGGGCAGGTTGTTGTGTACCATATAAGAGGGCAGGCTGGGCATGGGCTAAGGGGAGCAAGCCTGTAAGCAGCACTCCTCCATGGCCTGTGCCTCAGCTCCTGCCTCCAGGGTCCTGCCCTGAGTTCCTGCCTTGGGCTCCCTGAGTGATGAACTGTGACCCAGGAGATGTAAGCTGAATAAACCCTTTCCTCCCCAAGTTGGTGTTGGTCAGAGTGTATTGTCACAGCTATGGAAGAGAAGCTAGAACAACATGTGTGTGAAACACGTAAGTGACAATGGTAACAGGAAACATGTATTGCATGCTTACCGTATGCTGTTATCTTGCATGCTTACCGTATGTTGTTATCTTGCATGCTTACCATATGCTGTTATCTTCTGTATTTCTCCAAACAACTCTAGGATGCAGATGGCATCACAGATCAATCTCATGGATGAAGAAACTTCACAAAGACTTTAACTTGTCTGTGGCTTCCAGATGAGAAGACAGCAAGTGGGCATTGGGCCTGCTATTTGCCTCCTAAGCCTGAGCTGTCACCAGTTTGAGGGCAAAGCACTGCCCCCTCCCCAGAGCTGATAGATTCTGCTTGGCCACCCCAGCCCAAACCCTCAACAAATAGAGGAACAAGGGTAAAAAAACAGGGAGAGGCCATCTTGTCAGTGTGGCCTTACCTTAGTAAGAGAAAGAGATAAGTGGGTCCAGTGACCCCAAATCCATCTTCATCTTGGAGTCGCTGGCATGAGCTTTATATTTAACTAGAGGGAGAATTGTGTGGTCCTAGGCAAAGTGAGGCCTGGTCATGTCTTAGTCCTGTTTTTTCAGATGGTTCAGTAGGAAGTTCCTATGGCTGCCATGACCTGAGGGCACTCTGCCTCCCACCCCATGTGTTTGCTCTGGTGGGCCTCTGTCATCATTGCTGCCCTCACATGGGGGTGATTTGTCCTGTGTGGCTTGCCGTTCCTTCCTTTAGGGTGGTTTCAGTCCCTGTCTGTCTGTCTGTCTGTCTGTCATAAGGAGGTTTGTAAGTCCTGTTGTTCCTGGAATCCAAGGTGACTTTAGAAGAGACCCAAAAGAAGGAGGCAGACACTAAGCCAGAGTGTGCCAGGCCAGGGACTGGAGCTCAACCTTTAACCTTCCAAAGGCTCCCGAAAGCCCTCAAAGCACTGAGAAACATATCTCACAGATATGCATAAGGCAATCACCACTCGAAACCCTCCCCTGCTCATGTACCTATGTGTTTATATATCTGAAGTCCACAGACCTGGGTCCATGTATGGCTCATCACACGTGATTGGCAGGTCAGCAAGGACAGGCAGGGATACATGCCCCTGTCAGCACACTTACATGAAAAATGCAGAACTTCCATCCACCCAGCTCACACATGTGCAAGAGAGCAACAATGCACGGATGAGCGCATGTGACACATTTGCATAAGAGCAAATGTTATGAGGCACCTACTGCTTGCCTGGCACTGTGCCTGGAGCTGAGGGTGGAGCACTGAAGGATCTTTTCTGTGTCATCTAGGATGAGAGGACATGTGTGGACACAGGCAGATCTGAGAGAGGCCCCACTTAGCCAGAGTTTCCTTTGCACAGATGGCTGATTCTGCCCCTGTTCTGACCTGTGCATCAGGTGACTCTGTCAGCCCCTCACATGTGCACACACAGAAGCCAAGTGGCACAACCCAGGCCTTGGGTAGTAATGGGGTGGTATGCAGAGGATCCAGACCCTATGTTGCCTGAGGACCCCTGAGATGAAATGGTGATGCTGGGGACAGGTGTCACATGCACTGCAGATGTGTGCACCCACAGGTGTGCAGAGTGTGAAGCCGCTCAGTACTCACACCTCCCTCTCAGGGCCTCCTACCATGGGGAACAGGCATGGGGAGGAGGGGCTTCGATGACTAGGCTTCCAGGCAGCTGTGCTGAGTTTCGGCAGAGACTCCCTTCCTCAAAGAAGCTCTGTTTTCCTGAAAGCTGCAGCTGCGTGGTTTCCCCTCATTCAGAAAGGTCAAATGCTCACAAAAATATTTATTGAAAACTGTCAGTCAATCAACAAGCACTTACTGAGAGCTACAGCCATCACCATAGGGAGGGAGCAGTGGGGGTAAGCCCAGACCCAACCTGCAGAAGGTCACTGCAAGGACAGAGCTGCAGTTAGTTGGGAGAGGGGACAGGCAGGCAGAGGGTATGCATGCCACAGTAACCTACAAAGTCTTGTTTGTGACCCTGTCACTACTGGGGATTTGCTGGTGAGTCAGTAATCGCAAACAAGAAAGGAGCTGACACCTGTGATGTGGCTACCGAATTCTTCCACTATGGTCAATGTCACTCTGCCAAGGGGACAGAAGGGCCTCAGGCAGAAGCTGGTGATTTTTCCTTCCCAGAGACAAGGTGCTCGGGACTGGATAAAGAGCCTTGGTACTCGGGACTGGATAAAGCCCAAGTTAGCTGGGCTGGGGGTCAATGATCAAACTACTTGCATATCTTTGGTGGCCTGCTATGACTTGTTCTTTCATTAAGGGAGCCTCACATCATGCTGGGTTCCTGCAGGGCTCTGAGACCTGCTTGCCTTGCTGGGACTGGTCGAGGAACCAGGGAGAGGTGCCTAAGCAGAGGGCTTCCTGAGGGTAGGGACATCTGAGCTGAAGGTTGGTAAGAAGCCCTCCTTCCCCAAGAAGAGATGTACCCCACCTAGCGACCTCAAGCGTGCCACTGAATTCTGTGGGGGACCATGGCAGCCAGAGCCAGTGTAAAGCAGTGTTCTTTGTATGTGTGTGTGCATACCCTGGCATACCTGTGGAGGCCAGGACTTATTGAAATTATTCTCCTCTTCCCTCCACCATGTGGGCTCCAGGGATTGACCTTACTTCCTCAGATCTGGCAGCAAGACTTCTATGCCTTTACTTCTTGAACCATCTTGGCCCCAGTTAACAACGTTCTTAAAGGAGCCAATGCTGCTCTAAGCGCCTCGCAAGGATCTGCTCACTGATCACCCCGCCCCCAGATGACACTCTGAATGGGGGCTTGAATATTCTTAGCTCCATTTCCAGTATGGGGCTATTTGGGGATGAGGAAGTCACCCTGCCTGAGAGGGCTGGTCTGCATGCCCATTTCTCTTCCTCAAAGTATCTAAAGTAGACGCATCTTGGGGAAGTCTTGGGGGTGCCCAGCCATGGTGAGCAACTGTCAGTTTAGCTCTGGGTTTAATTAAATGTCAGTGTGTGGGAAGTGATCAGTTCAGCTAAAGTCCTTTCTGCCCCACCCCAGCACAGCCCCACACACAGTTCAAGTGTTGTCCAATAAGAGATAGGTTGCCAATGATGTTGGTCAGCTAGTCAACAAATGGTTTCTTGTCTGACCCAAGGTTGAGGGGCTGGAGGGGCCCTCGTTTCCTCTATATTTTGTTTTATTGAACAGGCCCTGGGGTGGGGAACAGGACAGAAAAAGGAGGAGTCCCAAGCCCTGACTTCAAGGAGATTACTAAAATATGCACAAAATGAGTGATGTCTGAATGCTTGAAATATTCCGTTATTAAAACTACAAAAGAATCAGGTGTGGTACTGCACATCCGTGAGGCCAGAGTAAGAGGTTCAAGAGCTACAGACCAGCCTAGGCTATTTAATGAAACAAACAGAAATAACAAATGAAAAAAGAGGAATGTGCACATGGAAGGAATTCTGCCATGGCTTTGAACAGGGCTCAAAAGAAAGGCTGTGGTAGCTGGGCCTGGTATGATGGCTCATGGGAAGGGTGTGTTTTGAGGGGAGCCAGAACTGTAGAGATGGAGACTGCACTGCAAATATACTAAAGTCCACTGGGAGCTGAGCATGGGGTGCGTGCCTTTAATGCCAGGATTCTGGAGGCAGAGGCAGAGGCAGAGGAGTATCTGTGAGATTAAGACCAGCCTGGTCTACACTGTGAGTTCCAGGACAGTTGAGGCTACAGGGAGACCTTGGGGTTTTTTTGGGAGGGGGGGTCTTTTTGAGACAGGGTCTCCCTATAGCCCCAGCTGACCTGGAACTCACTCTGTAGAGCAGGCTGGCCTTGAGCTCACAGAGATCCACCTGCCTCTGCCTCCGGAGTGCTAGGATTAAAGATGTGCGCCACCATACCCAGCTTAAAGATGGTTCTTAGTCATCATGTGGGTGCTAGGTCCTCTGCAAGAGCAGTCAGTGCTCTTAACCACTGAGCCATCTCTCCAACCTCTGGTTTTTTTAAATCACTTCTTACTTAACTAAAAATATCACTTCTCATTCAACTAAAGCCCACTGGATTACAGTGAGTGTGTGTGTGTGTGTGTGTGTGTGTGTGTGTGTGTATATGTGTGTCCATGCAGTTTACAGTGAGTCAGTGTCTGTCCATATGCATTTGCTGGATTACAGTGAGTGTGTGTGTTCATGCATGTGCTGCATTATGGTGTGTGTGTGTGTGTGTTCCAGTGTGCATGAACATGTGTAGATGGCAGAGATTGATATCAGATGTCTTCCTCAATCATTTTCCACCTTGTTTCTTCAATATTTTATTTTTATTTTATGTGTACAAGTATATTGCCTACACATAGGTAGGTGCACCTATTCATGCAATGCCCACAGAGGTCAGAAGAGGGCATCAGACCCCCTGGAACTAGAGTTATGGTCTTCTGTTAGCTATCATGTGGGTTCTGGGAATTGAACCCAGGTCTTCTGCAAGAGCAAACAGGGCTCTTAACTGCTAAGCCATCTCTCCAGCCCCTTCCACCTGAGACAGGATTCCTCACTGAACCCGAAGCTCAAGGATTTGGCTAGGCTGGCTGTTCAAAAGCCCCAGAAAGCCTCCTATCTATGCTACCTCAGAACTAGAATTACAGGCAAGTGCTGCCATGCCAGCTGAACCATCTCCTTAACCCTAACTAGAGCTGTTTTTTTTTTTTTTTTTTTTTTTTTTTTAGTTTCAAGGTCAACCTGGGCTTTGAAGTAAGACCCTAACTGACCAATAAGATAAAATGAGCTTGACTTCTGGTGCGACTGGTCTAGATCTGCCATCTGCCAAAGGGCTGCCAAGCCCAGCCAGCTGCCCAGTGCCTGCTGCCTGCCTACCGGGCTACACTATGGAGCGCCTTGACAAAGTGGCGCTGAACTCGCTGCAGCCACCAGAGTTCAGAAATGAAAGCTCATTGGCGTCAACCCTGAAGACTTCTGTTCTTCACAGCTTTAATGGTCACCCTTCCTATCAGGCTATATTTTACAACTAAATCTTATATATTTGAAGGTGCCCTGGGAATGTCCAATAGGGATAGCTATTTCTTTTTAAAAAAATTTTTATTGAAGTTTTGGGCATTTCATACATCATTTCTCAGTCCAATCTAGACTCATCTCCCCTCCATGCCCCCCACCCCACCTGAGTTCACGCACCCTGCCATTCCTGCCCTGTATCTTTTTCTGAGTCAAGTTTTTCAAAGCAGAGGATTATTGTCCTTGGGAGAACTTTGCAACCACAGCTAAGATCGCATAGAAATAGATATACCTACTTCTATGCAGCTCTCATAGCCATGGTTTTGGTTGATGTCATTCTTGCCCTATTTGTCTACATGGCCTGGAATTAAGGGTCAGGACAGTACTATGAAGGCAAACAGGATTAAATTGAACTTCACCTTTTGATAGCAGGAATTCATTTTTTTATTTATTTATTTATTTATTTATTTATTTATTTATTTATTGGTATTTTTTGAGACAGGGTCTCCCTTTAGTCCCAGCTGTTCTGGAGTTCGCTCTGTAGACCAGGCTGGCCTTGAACTCACAGAGATCCACCTGCCTCTGCCTCCCAAGTGAGCATGAATTTATTTTAAAATAAGATACAATAGGGGCTGGAGAGATGGCTACTAGGCAGTTAACGAGTGCTGACTGCTCTTACAGAGGACCTGGTTCGATCCCCAGCACACCACACGTGGCGGCTAGAGAGCGTCTGAAACTCCAATTCACGGAGAACTCCAGTTCCAGGGGAATCTGACACCCTCTTCTGACCTCCGAGGCATTGCACGACACGGGTGCACACACCTGCATGCAGACAGTACATTCATACACATACCGAAATAAATAAAAATTAAAAAAAATACGATAAATACTTCTGGGATATTGTTAATAAATGAATTTTATTTGAATAAAATTGAAAGAACATGTTAAAAAATATCGGAGTCAGTCACATTTGGCTAAAATTTGACTCGATTACTTTTGATGTTGAATCTCCATTTGCAAATAAACTGTTGAGAAAGTTAAATAGGTAAAAATGCATATGCTGAATGAATTGCATCTTATCTTGGGAAGAATTTAATTATCTCATAACAAACCTTTCAGGTTTGTTCCTTCGGGTGTATTGAGAGACACATATTCAAGCAAATCTGTTTCCTTTTTCACTGGAGACTTTCCCTATTAGAACCTTGGTTGAACTTCAAATTCTACCAACTTTACCAGAGAACTGTTTACATGTTTTTGAAATACATGGTTACTGACCATTGTCTTAAAAAGCACAACTTAAAAAAAAAGCACGACTACAAAATTTATTTTTCAGAGGAATAGTTATCTTAAAAATAAATTACATTTGCTGGGCCTGGTGGTGCACACCTTTTATCCTAGTACTTGGGAGCCAGAGGCAGTTGGGTCTTTGTGAGTTCAAGGCCAGCCTGGTCTACAGAGAGAATTTCAGGACAGCTGGGGCTACAGGGAGACCCTGTCTTGAAAAGACTAAAAAAATAAATAAATTACTTTTATAGACATCGAGAATCTAAGTATAAATGCATGGCCTTTATTTCTTAAATAAGTGCAGAATTCCTCCCTGTCTCTCCTGGCCACACTTTCTCCTTGCCTGTGTCATTGCTACATGTACCTGAAGTGTCTTGTGTTGCCTTTAAGATGTAAATCATATTTGTCAGTTATACAAACTAGTCTTCTTTTTTTTTTTTTTTTTTTTGGTCTTTTCGAGACAATGTCTCCCTGTAGCCCCAGCTGTTCTGGAACTCACATTGTAGACCAGGCTGGCCTTGAACTCACAAAGATCTGCCTGCCTCTGCCTCCCAAGTGCTAGGATTAAAGGCGTGCGCCACCATGCCTGGCTCCAAACTAGTCTTCTTTCCAGTGTTCAGTGGACAGGAATAGCAATAGCTAACAACATCTGTGCAGCACCTTATAGTTTGCAAAGAACGTTCACATATTCTCATCTGAATTTTGTGTAGTGAACATGTTACAAGATGTCCTTTGATGTCAATGCTGAGAGTATTAGAATTTTCAGTCACCAGTGTTGCTGTCTATGCTGGAGTACTGATTAATAAAGTCACTGGGGTGGGGGTGGGGGAGGGATTGTCAATGTGTCCTCTTTCAAGCATGTGTCATCACAATAGGGCCTAGAGTTCTTAGCTACTTGTGTCAGACTGCCTTCTGTTAAGTGATGCTTTTCTAGTGCTTACATGAGTGGGTTTTGTACTGTAATTTGTATTAATTTGCCCCACGTTGTCATTAAAAAAGTATCTGTACTCCTCAACTGATGAGTAGATAGAGAGAACGTGGTACATCTACACAATGGCGTTCCATGCAGTGGTAAAGAAAGATGACATCATGAACTTTGCAGTTAAATGAATGGAACTAGAAGATATCATGTTAAGAGAAGTATGAGCACAGTCCCAGAAAAACAAATGGTACCCCTCATCTGTGGATGCTAGCACCAATTACCTAGTTGTAAGGCAAACTGAACAAGGTTAATGTTATATTCTTCGTGATCTGAAAACAACTGTGCTCTTATACTGTGAATCCCTTAACAGGTTCTAGAACTAAGCTACCATTTATTTTCAGAGTTAGGAAGTTTTGGTATATGGATGAAAGATATGTATGTACATTTTAGAGCAATACAAGATCAAAAGAATGTGGAAAAAACTAGTTTGTCATGACATTATGTCTAAACACAGTGTTTATTTTATGGGAATGCTTCTTAGTATTTCTTTTTTAAAAACTTTTAAAAAACTTTTTATTTATTTTTGTATGTGTATGAATGTACTGTCTGCATGTAGGTCAGGAGAAGGTGTCGGATTCCCCTGGAACTGGAGCTAAAGACGGTTTTCAGCTGCCATGTGGGTACTGGGAATCAAACCCAGGTCCTCTGCAAGAGCACTCTTAACTGTTAGGCCATCTCTCCAGCCCCTCTTCTTAGTATTTCTTATATAAGGCTGCTTGAGCTTTTGTCTAGGCATTTTCTGAAATATTACACAGTAGTTAAAAGTATCAGGCTGGTGTAACATAACCTTTCTAGATGCTTAACGACCATACTTAATGTCCATACCAATTTGGCTGAGGATCTTAAGGGATAACTTTGTTCCTTGCCTCTCAGAGGTCAACTAAGTCCCAAGAGACTATGCAGGGGGACATCTCTTGAAATGTCCTGAAAATGTGAGTCACCAGTCTTCCTGTGCAGGGAGGTCTTGGAGATCCACTGATGGGACTTCAGCCAATGTCCAGTCAATAAAGAGGAAAGTTTGCTTGTTTCTAAAAGGGAAAGCAGGACCTGACTTTGTTCTCGAGTGGATGGAACTGCTAATGGAAAAGCCAGTGGCTCCCCCCCTCCAAAACCTGAGTGATCCCTGAGAAAACAAAAACCTTAGTTAATCTGGGCTAAGTGTGGGCTTAAACATCCAAAAGGAAAGTATAACCATAAATAAATAAATACTAAGGCCTGAGAAATTGTACTTCAGGTATAAAACTTGAGATCTTAGTAAAAAGACAAAAAGTAAAAAAAGAAAAAAGTATCTGTAAAAAAAGAAAATGAGCTTATTAGCAGATTGTTTTAAGTTTTAAATTTTTAAAATTTAATTTTATTGTATGTGTATGAGTGTTTTGCTTGCATGTATGTCAGTGCATACATGTCAAGCAAAGCCCATAGATGCCAGACAAGGGTGTCAGATCCCCCGGAACTGGAGTTATCTGCCATGAGGATTCTAGAAACCAAACTCGGAGATCTGAGGGCAGCAGAAGGAAGAGCAGGAAAGCAGCTGTCTTTGGCTTGATTGGCTTTTGTGGCTGTGGGGGCGGAGTTATCCTCCCAGCTGGTATTAAAGGTGGGGTTGTGTGACTCTTGAGATCTGAGATCTCCTGAGGCCAGCGGAAGGTACCAGGGCTGAAGAGGCCCCCCCGCAACTGATTACGAAGGCATCTGAAGGAAGCAAGCAAAGCAAGCCTTCAACACAGTGAAGAGGCATTAGGACTCACATTGGAATACAGGCAAGGAGAAGTCCATATGCCAGGATCACGAAGAAGAGACAACAAGGAAAGGGGCAGGATAATCCCGTGCCAAGCTTTACTAACCCTGTGGAAGACTCCTGCAGTGGGATCCCTTTGGGGATGCCCCAGGACACAGATATCAGAAACACAATTGGGAACATATTTAAAGAACTACAAGATTATAAAGAACAAATCAAAGAACTAAGAGAAGAGAATGAAGAACTCAAGAAGGACCTAGAGAGAGAATGACAAGCTCCAGAAGGAAGTAGAAACACTGAAAAGATCCCATGCTGAAAAGATAAGGAAACCAACCAGCGAAGCAAAGAGCTACAAGAAGAGATTGAGAAGCTCCAAAAAGAAGTAGAAATACTAAAGAAATCAGAAGAGGAAATGAAAAAGGAAGTCAAACACTCATCCAATCAAGAGGAAAGGAATGGAAAAAGCCTCAGGATCAGAATGGAGGAAGCAGAACAAAGAATATCAGACCTGGAAGATAACACAGAACAACTAAAAACCTCAAAGAAAGATTATGAAAAATTTAAAAGTACACAAAAGTGGAACAACCAGGAACTGTGGGACACTATGAAAAGATCAAACCTCCGCATCATAGGAATAGAGGAAGGAGAAGAATCCCAAGAGAATGGTATTGATCAGATCTTCAACAGAATAATAGATGAAAACTTCCCCAAACTAAAAAAAGACAAACCAATACAAATACAAGAAGCACATAGAACTCCAAACAGACAAGATCAGAAAAGAAATTCTCCA